>VYZP01017052.1:1749-37256 GCA_013400635.1 Hypocryptadius cinnamomeus | reverse complement strand
GACTCTGCACTCCACCAGCTCCTCACTCCATGTGGGAAAGGAAAGAGAGGAAGTGAAGAGTTGCCATTACCCTGGGCCTTGATATCAAACCTTTGAGTCATTTTTCCCTCTTTAATCCAGCCCTGCAAATGCAAGGCTGAATCTTTCTTCCCTCCTTGGAATTTTGTCTTCTCACTTCAGATAACTTCTTATGCAATCATTTGTGGAGTGCATCTGATGCTATAGGATACTGCCCATGTGGATAATTTGCCGTTATATACAGAATACAGAATTCACACCCTCTATTTTATTCCAGGATAAGATTATGCCAGTGATAATTTCAAACCTTGCCTTAGCTTCTGGGATCAGATGTGTTTATAAACATCCTTGATCTTCAGTTTAGAGAAAAGAATTGCAAGGTAAAAAATAATCATCTGCCATATTCTCATTTTCTAATAACCATTAACATCCCTGAGTCTTTTGGCATTGCAGCTTGGCAAACCTTTGTCCTCAGGAGCCAGATTTGCATTTCAGATCATAAATTTCCCTAGATATATAAAGCATCCCTTTTCCCATATCAAATCTTATCTTCCAACATAGAGATTAAACTGTCTCTCTGGAGATACAAAGCCCTTCTACAAGAAACCATGGGAATAGAAACCAGATCTCCTGGCTCTCAGCCCTGGGCTGCATTGATACCTAGCTGTGCTGGAGTAGCGGAATCACAGATCCTTCTTGGGAAATTAAAGGGAAGGGAAATGAGTTGGAGGAAATGAACCACCCACTGTCTACAAGCTTCAGGTCACCTATTCCCCAGCACCTGATCAGAGATTAAGCACCAGGGATGGAAACCTTAATGGAGCAGAATGAAAGATATTTGCTACCAGCAAATGCTACCAGAAATATTTTTGTCCTAGCTGTAACTTCTGGGCTTTTTTTGTTTTCAAACTCTGCCTGTTGGAAAACAATTTCTGCAGCTGGCATTCCTCTCTCTTCACTGTCTTATAAATGTGAAAAACAAAATATACACTCTTCCATAACGGTACAGTTTCTCACATTGCTCTAAAGGGTCTCATTTCTGGGCACACACACATCACACATACATAACATGTTATTACAAAATATGTGGGCAGCTCCTTGTTTGCTTGCATACCAAGCTGGTTTTTAGGTACAAACACAGATTTTGTGCCAAGAAACAACGCAGTTCCATCTGAAAACCATTTAGAAAATTGCAGTGATAGATTTCTGCTAGTGGAATTCAAATTATACCCTTGAGAATGACATCCAGAAATGAGATTTTTTTTTTCCTTCTTGTTTTTAGATGTTTAGATACAATAAGTTGCTCTGAAATGCAGGTGACTGATGCTGAACACACACCAAACACTATGTTGTTTATTGCAGTATAAAAGCTATACTGTGATAAGCCAGGTGGAGAATTGAAACTTTCAACTTCTCAGTCTTTCAGGGAAGCAGCAGGGAGTCAGCAAGGCTTGCTGGGCTTTGAGAGCAGAAAAGCCAAATACCTGCATGTCCTGGGAATAAAAGGATTTGCTAGGAGGAAGACAGGGAAGGAGGAAGTGAATGAGCTGGAGATCTGCCTGAGGCTGAACATATCCTGAAGAAGGATGCACCTCACCTCTATTTAGAGCTCAGCCTGCTTTGGTGTAAAGTTGAGCTCTTTTCTCATAGGAAATAGTTTGACTCTCAGCAAAACTATTTGAAATGCATTCACAGCTGATGCCCAGCGCAAAAATTGTTAGCAGGAGTGCATGCTAACTACCCCAGGGATCTCTGACACACCTTTTAAGCAACTTGCAGGGCTTTTATGGTCCTGCAGACATTGACCCTAGAGGAGATTTTAGACTGTACTCAGATCTAAACAATATTAATTGTTTTCCAATTTTCTTACCATAGTATCAGTATATTCTTCCAGCTTTACCTCAGCAACCATCTTGTTATGCTGCAAAAAGAGATCTCGCAGGAAGTCCTGTAGTAAGAAAAGAGAGAAATTTTACTCTTTAGCGGAAATTCAAGAAATAACAGTAGGAAATTAAATTCAAATTCAGCAGGGTTACACAAATCTAGTTTCACATTGCTGGTTAGTACTAGTGTCTTCAGTTGGATAAAGCTCAATTTTTTTTAGCTGAAACATGGTGGCTTTTTGAATAAATTAGAAAGTAACTAAATTTCCCCAGAATAGGTATACTAGAGTGAGTCCTAATAGACTCATGAAATAAGCAAAAGACAACATAAGTCCTGAAATACTTGCTAATTGATGTCAAATCAAAATATTTGCATTCAGTAAAACACTAAAGCCTCCTCTAACATCTCTGCTGGGACACAGGCTGAAGCCACACACTGAGACTTCAGCACGTGATATGCAGCCCAGGGATGGACTTTTGTGATTACTGGCTCAAAGTGTTTGAGTTATGGTTTCTGGACAGGCCTCAATAGCCTGAGCTTTAATGAGAAATCAGTGTTCAGAAAACCTGCATGTTCAGGAAGAGATTGTGAAGAAATTCCCCTAATAAAACACAATGGCTTTGGCTCTGTTAGCTGGGAGAAGAATATGTGCAAAGCCTTGTGGGGCTCACTGGATGCCTCAGGTCACCAAGACAACTGGGGTCATAGGACAAGGCCAGGGGGAAGCAGGACATCGAGGGCAACAGCAAACCATCCTCCCTCCAGCAGGGCCTCTGAGACCATGCCAGAAGGCACAAGCCCTAAAACTCGCTATGAACAACCCAGAAATGCCATTTGTCACTCACACAAAAAGACTGCAAATTGGTAAAGCCGATGGAAGGGCTCCCATTGACATCAGTGAGCTGTAGGTCAAGCCCAAAGAGATTTGTTAGAATAACTTACTTTGAGTTCACCAGCTGAAATAAATCCACTGCTGTCAGCATCGTAACTGCGCCAGATCTGAATGGGGATAGATTGATGTGAGCACATAAATATTGCAGTTACTCATCTGCTCTGTGATAGATTGTAAAGATTCAAAGCAGAACTTCCATAATGAGCAAGTTGTTGCATTAGCCAACATTTAATTAATTTTAGATGAAATAAAATAAACTTTTCACACAATAGCTCTTACTCACACTTGGATGCTGTACATGCTACATGCTGCTATCACATGTTTAATGCAGTCACACTGTCTATAAAAGGAACACAATACTAAGAAACTGTTTTGCATTTCTTACCTAATTTGTACATGCAGCTTCTTTTATTGCTCTGAGTCAAGGCCATATACAACAGGCCATTGATCTGTAGAAGCTCCCAGCTTGTATGTGAAATAAAAGTAACTGCATGAGGTTTTGGAAAAACTGAAATTCCCCATTGGGATACTTAGGGGCAGAGATCAGAGGAAGATTGGGCAAAGTTCTATGGGCTTGTTGACCCCACTTATGGAGATTTCCTCTCAATGCCCTAACAGAGAGGAAGTCTAACGTTTCAGGATAAAATGGTGCTTAAAATGTACCTGCTCTGCTGTCTTGGTCTATACTGTATTGCAGGTGAGGAGCTGTAGGGGTGAATTGATGAGTGGGGACATTTTGTCTGTAGTGGCATGACTGATGGCAGCTGAGAGTGTTTGTGAAATGTAATGAGTTCTTTGGGTACCCTTGGTCCAGTCCTAGATACACCTCTGTTTTGCTGGTGTAAATAATGTAAAACCTTCTTTACCGGAACAGGTCAGAACATGTTTTGCTTCCACAATACCCATCTATTTCCCAAGCTGTGTTTAAAGGGGACAGAAGGGTTGGTGCTGAGGAAGCTGGTGGTGTGCAAGGGGGAGGAGGCAGTGTGGAGATACAGACCCGCATGAATTCCACGCTGTTGTCCAAGGGAGCTTCCCGTCGGAAAAGCAGTAGGAAATTCTCATCATCGGGCAACATCATATTTGCAAGCTGGATGAAAAACATTATAAAAAATCCCCACAACAAAAAACAAACCCACACCATGAAAGTAAAGAAAGGAAAAAACTTGGGTAGCTACTGATCCAATGTGTGAAATACAGGCTTGGCATGGAAATAAACTTGGAAATAAACTCCATACCAAAGGATCTGGCCAATGAAACCTCTGCACCCAGGTTCTATCTTCCAGATCTCCCAAGTCTGCTACAGGTCTTAATCACAGAATGGTTTGGGTTGGAAGGGACTGTAAAGGTCATCCAATCCAACTTCCCTGTAATGGGCAGGCACATCTTCAACTAGATCAGGTTGTTCAGAGCTCCGTCCAACCTGACCTTTGATGTTTCCAGGGATGGGGCATCAACCAGCTCCCTGGGCAACGCCTTCCAGCCTTTCACCACCCTCATTTAAAAAAAGTCTTCCTTAATCTACTCTTAATCTACCCCCATTCAGTTTAAAACCATTACCCCTTTTCCTATTCCTACAGATCCTATAAAAAGTCTGTTCTAATTCTCCATCTTTCTATAAAAGAAATCCTGGGCTGGAGTTGGGCAGAGATACCTCCTGGATTTGCAAGCGTCCATCTGTGGTGACATCATAAACAGACATGAATTGCTCCTTCATCCTCTGAACTTCTTCTTCTGTGATGGTGCTCTGCCATGGGGAAAACAACAAGTGCATGGAAATTGCTGAAGGCACCAGAAGACTCTCCTGGAATAAATCTCTCCTCACTCACAAATAATCACCAGGATCATTGCATTCTTACAGCTGGGGGTAATGCCTTTAAAAACCCACAGATACACTATTGTGGATGAATTTTTGGAAATAAGTCCTATGTGTATCCTTGCGACTACTAAGCTTTCAGTTGGAAGATCAGTGTTTGGGAACCCAAAAATATTTCAGTGACACCTGCTTCTTTACCCAACTGTTCCCATCATATCACTGGGCTTTGGTTTTGCTCAAGTGTGTGTTACAGCAGTTTCCATTCTGCTTGTTTTCAGCTTGTGCTTTCAGGAAGACATCCTTATCCTTGAATGACATCTCTGCAGTTCATTAGATCATCAGCCTTGAAAGGTGTTGGTGGAGTTAGATTGTTTCTTATTATTGCCTGTCAGCTGATTTAAGACCTGGCACCAAGCCCTGTCAGTGTTTCTGGGTTAATAGCACAGAATTTCAAGCAATTGACATTCTCTCTGTATCTGCTCAACCCCGTAATCGATTTATACATAGTGAGGAGGTCTCCAAACTTGCCAGGTTATGTGTTTTGACAGGCATCACTGTGACAGGTGAAATACAAAGTTTAGGTTCATCAGGCATGGCTTCTTTAGCACAAACCAGGAGGTTCAGAACCACTCTGATTGGACTACACAAAATACCATTTCCTCACCATGTGAAAAGACTTCTGGTCATATGAGCTTAGTGGCTAGGCTGGGAAGTCACCTAGCTAATCTTTCCCAAGCAATCAAGTCTTATGTTACCCGCAGCACCCACACTGAGCAGGTGCTGGCTTCTCTTCCAATTGTGTGGGAGGTGGCCCTCTCTGGGAAGGAAGGGAGAAGGATAACCCACGCTGCATTGTGGCACACCTTTGTAGAAATTTTTACAAGAAAATAAATTACATTCTTCCCAATCCCTGAACAAAAGTTCTTCAAAGTTTTTATAATCTCTACAACCAGGTGGATGCGGGACTGCAACTATTCCTTCCTAGGTCTTCTAACCCAGTTTTTCATTCTTTCCAGCTGCTATTGAAGCTCCATTATGTTGTACACTCCCTTTTTTATCACTGTGACACAAGACCATGAGTGACTTTCCCAAATTTACCCAGTGCACAGCTCCACACAGTGCAGTCCTTGGGGTGCATCCTTGCTGTGTTACACCACGGGTGGCAGCTCCCAGTTTGGGGATGAAACACCAAGCAGTGATCCCACTGGCATGCACCCAAGGTGGCAGGCCCCAGGGGGAGTGGCTGAGTAAGTCCCAGGGCATGGCTGCAGAATCCTCCTTTCCCATGGCAGTGTCCAGAAAGTCCTGTGGGCTTGGGTATTGAGGGCACAGCACATCACTGAACACACACTTTGGTTTTCTTTTCCCTTGGCATGGTAACTCACCCCCATGCTATTTAAATTGCCTTCTGACAGCACCTTGACACTTTGAGACACCTCCCAGAAGTTAGGCAAGCCTATCAGTTGCCAACTTCAATAGGCTTGCAAAGTACTCTGAAATGATCCTCCCTCAAGTCCAGTAGGATGAGTTATTTCCAAAATTATAATCACAGATGATATTTGAAACGTATACTGTGCATTTCAAACCAGTCACTTGTTAAAATGCTTATTGCTCAACTTGGTGTCAGCTATTAACCACCACTTCACTGAGCTGTCTGTGGCAGGGACACTGTTACCTGCATAAAAATAAGACAGCCTCCTTCTTTTTATATTCTTATTTTAGCTATGGGATACATCATGTAAATGCCTGGAATATTTACAACATTTACAAAGCTCCAAAAGCTTTTAGTCCAAGAGGTTACACTACAGTGGATTTTTCAATCTGGACAATCTTTATATCTTCACAAATATTCTACTTATGGAACACAACTGGTAATAGTTCTACCAAAACCCAGCCTTTACTCACAAAGAATAAAATAATAAAGCACAAACTGTCTTTCCCAAGATGCATGTTCAAGACAAAATTATTCCAATATTAAAAAATTTTACACAAAGAACAGTACGCCTTGTGTTATTACCATTAGGTTTCAAAGGAGACCTTTCTCTTTACCAAAAAAAAAACAAAATCACAGAAGACTGAAAAGGCCCCAACAGATCAAATAAGATATTCCAAGTAGAAACTAAGGTTGGGAGACCTGGTTTTCAAGATTGACCTACTGGTGGTGCAAACAAGTAGCTTGCTCTATTTTCCTTTCTATTCCAAAAACATTTAAAAGGCTGGAAAAACCCCATAATCTACCTGATCTGTTCCCCTTGTCCAAGCAAGGACATGATCTGAAGTCTCACCTCACCCCACCAGCAAGGAGGCTGGGGCTGCACAAGAAGTCGGAAGGGGACACAGCCAGGACAGCTGACCCCAACTGACCCAAAAGATACACCATACCATATGGTGTGGTGCTCAGCATATAAAGCTGGGGGAAGAAGGAGAAAAAAAAAGATGTTTGGAGTGTGGTGTTTGTCTTCCGAAGTCAGCATGATGGAACTTTGCTTTCCCGGACATAGGTGTACAGCTGCCTGCTCATGGGAGTTGGTGAATGAATTCTTCATTTTGCCTTGGCTTGTGCCCTTGGGTTTTGCTTTACCTATTAAAACATCCTTATCTCAACCCATGAGTTTTCTCACTTTACTTTTCTGATTACCTCTCCCATTTCACTGGGGAGTGAGTGAGTGAGTGAGTGAGTGAGTGAGTGAGTGAGTGAGTGAGGCTGCCTGCTGCATTAAATCATGATGTAACAAAGAGCAGCATACAAAAATGTGCCTCTTGTCTCATGAGATGGAACGGGAGGAAATGGCTTTGCAGCAAGTAAAAGTCTGTAGCTGAGCACATCTTTATCAGAAAATGCTGTCTTAATTATGTTGCCTGCCTCAAGCAACAGATCTTTAACCAGTTTCAAAGGTTTGCAAAGCTTTCCCTTTTGTGAGGGTTGAAGTGAATGCTGTTGGATCCTTTCCAGTCACTGTACAGAGAAGCCTTTCTTGTAATTCCTTGTTTTCCCTGGTGCATGCACCTCCCTGAGTTTGTGGATGGTGTGTGGTTTCCAAGGGCTGCTGCATGTTCTTACTGCAGTCAGGAAAGAAATCTTTACTACTTACCATGAGAAGGCCAGATCCTTTTTATTCTCTTAAAAGAACACAGTTTAAAATATTGCTGTGACTTTGTTCACATATTTTTCAGGGTTAACAAGTCAATTTCTTACTACGGATGTTCTTCCACAGAGTTTAACACAGAAAAGCTTCTGTGCTTCAAGTTGCTATGACAAATGAATTTTCTGCTTTCTCCTTTCCAATGCCAGTCTCCATCTTCCCTTTTGTGAAAACCTTTTAGAAGTATTTGTAGCATCACAAAGGTAATCTGGTTTTTAATAGTGTTTGTAATCACAGAAAGGGCATGATCACATTTTTTTTTAATTTCTGCAGCATTTCATTTCTTTGTCATGGCTGGTTATGATTGTTTGGAAACCTGGCTGTAATCTGTCTTCTTTGTTAATCCATTCCTTTTACATTGTTGCACTCCTTGCCTCATGCTGACTAATTAAATTTTTGTTCCTTAAGGGATTCATGTGCTTGGCAGAATTTTGCCTTGATGAAAACACAATTTTGAGTCACTGGGTTTGGAGGGCAAAAAGTGAATGTATGGAGCACTGCAGAGCCTTTCCTACTCGATGAAATGGGATGTCTCATTTAATTCTTGCTGGTCAAGAAAATCCTGTAACAAACTGATTTATTTTTCCTTCTTGACATGATTTTAGAAGCAATCTGCTATATTGATTAGTGTATAAAAAAAGATGAAACTACATTTAAGTGACTATTATACCCTGTTTCTTGAAAAAAAGAGAATTTTCTGAAAATGCTGGCTCAAACACATGTCTTCTAGTGTTTCAGCCAAGTATGATAGAAAGGCCAAGGATCCCACAGATATAGAGTTCCTACAAGATCTATGAAAATAAATTGTATCTGCCAAGAAGGAGAGCTGGAAAAGAAGATCAACAACTATTATCGTGCCAAAAGCTACACAGTACAGATATGAGGCCAGCAAGGACCAGATGAGAGACATCAGTAACGTACACTTTGACTTTAGAAGAACCTTTCATTTTTGGGCCAAACACTTCTTCACTGTAAAAACTAATCTCATGAATGACTTTGTTACCCCCATGCAGTTGTAGGTTGGATGGCCTGCATAATTGTAGGGTTTTCACCCTACATCTCTACGGCCAATTTCTCCTTTGGGCCAATCTTTCTCACTTAACTTCAGTGCTATCACTTGAGAATTTGGCCCTGTACTTTGGTTAGGATTTACTGTACTCCTGCATGCGACAATAGATGAGCACTTACCCCGTCATCCCACATCGTGTTTTTGGTTTCTTTTCTAACTCTCATCAGCACAAATGTGGGAAAGCCTTTTTCCCATAGTAGACACCAGCATCCAACAAAGTCTACTGCACAGTCTTCCCTGTGCCATCATGGTTTTGTGGTTAGGTTTTGGATGGGTTTTCTATTCTGTCCTCTCTGCTAGCTGAAAGTTGTTTGATGTACATTTGGGTGATGAAAACATATTGTGTCGTTTTTACCATGGGTATGTTGAGTTAGCATTAAGAAATACCTCGAGGCACTTCCATGCCTTAATGTGGAGGAACAGGATTAGGAACTGGCCAGGGTAATCAAGGCTGATGGAAGCCACACCTAAAGAAAGAACTCTATTTGGCAGTAATCCAAATGATAGAATGGTTTGGGTTGAAAGGAACCTCAAAGATCAACCAGTTCCAACATTTTTCCCTAGACCAGGTTGCTCAAAGCTCCATCCAACCTGAACACTTCCACGGATGGGGCATCCACAGCTCCGTTGGGCAACCTGTTCCAGGGCCTCTCCATCCTGACAGGAAAGCACTCTGTCCTAATATTTAAAGAGCCAGGATTGCCTGGGGGTTAGAATTCTGAAATATTCTGAATGTGGATGAAAGCTGATTGCTTTCTGCTAGGGATCTTCTTGCTGTTCACCTACTGGTCACCATTGACCTTAGGTCTCTTGGGGTGATAAAGCACAGTGGAAGTCTATCTTGGATGACTTTGAAGCTGGCTGATACTTTGGCTATTAAACTTCATTTGACTACCTATTGCATTCCTGGCCATGCTAAATTATACACATTATTTAGACAGACAATGCAGTGTGCAAGGCAAGGATGAAGTGCAAGAGTAACTGGAGGGTGTTTCTATTCTTTGGAAGTAAAAAGCAAAGACAAATCCTTAATGGCTGCTAAGAGTGAGCTCCAGAGGATTAACTTCAGTCCCTTCCAGTCATAACTATCCATGTGGTTTTCAGGCAGGAGGGATTTAAACAAGACTAATACCTGTCTTGTCTGATCAAATCTATATTTCAACAATTGTTGTGGTCTTCAACACACTTACAGTTAGGTGAAGGCAACCATCCTTTATCTGAAAGTTTTCTATCTAATTTGAGTATAATTTAGGCAATGTGAAATACATTTCTGAGAAAGCCCAATGGCAATGTGCATTTCTCTCCATATCTGCCCAGATATCATTGGTTCTATGGAAACTTTCAGTAATCCAACCCCAAAATTTATAGCCATTCCTCTATAAAACTCTTACCTAATTATTATGAGAATATACATAGAGCTTCATTAAAACCATAGAAAAGAGCAAGCAAGGAAGATCCTTAGTGATCTTGATACAGAAAGAAAGATGTACAGGAATATAAGACAGAAATGCAGGAGCTATAGTTCCTGTTCTAATAAAATCACTTCTTTGATGCTGAAAGTAACTGTCCTTTTCACTGGGCTTTCACCTCAGGATAAATCTTTTTGAAAATGTATGGATAGAGTTGCCATAATGTAGAAGAAAGAGGTTTATGAAAGAGCAGAAGAGAGCTCAGGCAGCTCACGGCAGCCATGCAGTAGCAGCTTGGAATCTGGAAGCTCAAATGGTTAGAGAGAAGTCACAGCAGTGATAAGAGAAACAGGTCAATAGTGCCAGCAGCTCGAAGACGTAATGCTGGCATGACATGAATTACACACACCTGGAAACTGAAGGGATTTTCTTAGGACTGGGATGGAATAGGATAGGATAGGATAGGATAGAATAGAATAGAATAGAATAGAATAGAATAGAATAGAATAGAATAGAATAGAATAGAATAGAATAGAATAGAATAGAATAGAATAGAATAGAATAGAATAGAATAGAATAGAATATTCCAGTTGGAAGGGACCTACAACAAACATCTAGTCCAACTGTCTGACCACTTTGGGGCTCGACAAAAGTTAAAGTGTGTTAAGTGCATTGTCCAAATGCCTTCAGCAATCACCCACTGCTGGAGGAGAAGGGACAGGAAGCAGCATCTGGAATTCCATTGGTTTACTACAGGTCTACCTTTGTTGCAAAGTTTTCCCTTTCCCCCCGCAATGTTGCTGGCTCAATAAAAGACAATGAATTGGCCTCCATCATTGGATGTTATTTCAAGTTTCTTTCCTCTCTCAGAGTTTTCAGGGAGAGCTGTGTCTCTCAACTTCCCGACAGGCTCATTTTTGCATTGTTTTCCCAGCTGCTCCCATCTCCTGGCATTTAGTGTCAGCTGGGGATGCTGCAGAGCAACTGGGAAGAAAAACAGAGCTGAAGGACCACAGTGGTCATTAAGAAAATTAACAGCTTAGAGAATTCAGGCTGAAAAAATATAATTATGAAGCCATTCACTATTCAAGCAGAGACAACTTCTAGTGCTGATAACATTATTTATCACTTGTGTAGCACTTCAGACAGAGTCACTAATTAATCCTTGTGACACATCTGTAGGTTGTGCCAGTGTATTGCTGTCTCCCTCTTTTTACTGTGCAAGGAAACTAAGACATTAAGAACCCAAAGGAGTAAAGGTCAAGATGAGTGGTACAACAGAGAAATGCTCAGTCCCAGCTCACTGCTTTTATCACAGAGGACACTTTTTGTAGAATGGTAAAACCAATGCAGAGGGGACCTTTTACCCCTCCTGCCATAATCACAAGCCTGTACAATATAAATCATGCAAAAAAGATAAAAACTGCTCAATGTCGTTAGACAAACTCGTTGTACAAAGGTAGTTAAGACCTTTGTTTAACTTGGTGCTCAAGTGACCCATAGCCAGGTGAGTGGGCAGAAGACTGCTCTCAGCCTCCCAGGACAAAGCTCCCCTTGGGTTTTCTGCCACAAAGACAGCCTGCTCTGCCTGCAGCCTGCCATGTAATTCTATCACTAATATTACCAGAGTGGAAACACTGCCAAAAATACGCAAGAAGACTGAGGGAAAAAACCAAAAACACTTGAGAGCCTGTCTGATCACTCTGAAAGTTAGTGAGCATGGTCCTTCAGAATTAGCCTATTTCTTCTACTTAATAGGAGGAGAGTGAGTTGGTTCTTTCTCCATTCAATTTGTGTTAAACTATCTCTTTTAATGGCAAGACTTAGCTAGAGAAGGAAAGGAGATTCAAACTGGACCAGGGTGCTGAGTTAAGCTAGGGTCATCCAAGCAGGGATTTCTAACAAGCAATAAAACTATTATTGATTTCTTAAAGCAGGAAGTTATTTGCTAGAATACCCTCATTTTGCAAGTTCTGTGTGCTGATAAATGATACAATGTAATGGAGTTCACATTGGTATCAGTAAGACTACAAAAACTGTAGGGGTTTGTTACTCAGCTGGTGTGATGCTGTCCCAGGACCTCATGTGAGGGATGCACAAGGGCAGCTATGGGCTAGAGTGGGGCTTGGAGTTTCTCTTGACTCATATCCTTAGGAAGCTGCCTTCAGAATGAGATCTCTGATTATCCCTGGATTTTATCACCATCAGCTCACTCCAGAGAACCCCATGTAGAGGTCCCACTCCAGCACTGAGCTCTGCAACCTCATTTTAAGTGTCTCCTTCAACATCCCATGTTTGCTGTCACTGAGTTTGTTTGAGCATGCTTTGTGTTGCTGTTTCAGTACCCCAAGACTAGCAGCTCCCAATTTCATCTTTTGTTCCTAGGTAAACAATCACAAACTTTCTGATTTCTCTTTAAATCAGCTTTTCTGTGTCTCTAAATATTTTTATTTGCTGAATCTTTTTTTATTTGTTTGAAGCCTTTTTACATACCTATCTCTTCATCTAGCTATCCATGCTCTGAAAGACATTTCTGCAGAAACTGCCAATATGTCAATCCAAATTTACTTGCAAATTAAATAAAAATATGCTTGAAAAGATTCCCACAGCTTCTATTTTTTAGTTGCAGCCCTAAAGATCTAAGAGTACTAATTGGCTTGTAAGTACAATTCTGATTTTACACTTGATACTCATTAATTTATGCCTTTTATCAGCTATCTTTTCTGTCTTTATTAATTAATTTTTGCTTAAAGGAATTGTTTCATCTCTGGTTTTTGGCATACCCCCTTCTTCCATTTGGAAGATGTTTCCTCCTTTCTCTATCTGGGCAGACTCTGTGTAGTGAAAATATTACTATATCCTTCGTAAACTTCTGAGTGCTGGATTTCTTCTTCACTGCTGGTGATACTTATAGGCAAGGTATGACCTGGAGCTGAGGAAAGCAGCCCCTGTAAATTGTAGTGCAACTTCTGTTTGTACGGAGATGCAGACAATGAGAGAGGGGGAATGCTGCCAAAACCAGGAAAGGAAACCAGGGCAGAAGCACAGAAACACTGCAGAGACAGGTCTGGATCTTAGAAGCAACAGAACTGATGCCCATTTGGCTTTTAGCCATTTGTGGCAATATAGACATAAGCCTTCTTCCTAAGTACCATTTAAAATTAATGACAGTATATTTGTTAAAAATTGACCTGTGAAAGAAACCTATCGTATGAACAAGACTAATCAGCACAGGCTTGAACAAATAAACCATGAACATTGCCCTCCTGCTCAGCTAGCCAGGCTGTGTGCCCGTGCTTTTTCACTTGGTTCTATTCAACAAGAGTAAATGACTTTCTCTCCACACTGCCAACCAGCCCCTTCAGCTGGTGCCAACTGCGATCTCCCCCGGACCAGCAGCTGTTGGGCTGGAAACAACTGATCAAACTGCTCAGCTGACTGCACTTGTTGTACGTGCTTAAATGCCACCCTGTTGCCAAGAGAAAAGCTCTTTACCTTGGAACTGCTAAGGAAGTCGGCAATTAGGGAACAACAAACACAAACCATCTCTCAGCATAACTTTTTTGCTTGGACCTGATGAGCAACTAATGTGGCACAGTTACTTACTTCTGGTCCCAGTTTCTCCAGAAGATGATGAAAAAAATCGTCAAGCTCCTTCCCTTCTATGTAACCATTGTCTAAATAAAGAGCAAATGTATTAATGGTCAGGGGTACTGCCCGAGTTCCAGGAACTGTGTCATGGGCTGCATGCAGGTAGCTCAAGGCTGCAGGGTCAGGATCTCAGCCGAGGGCTCTGCCTGCCCACTCAGGGGAGCCCCACGTCCTATTCAATTTCATCTGTTCACTTCTGTGTGAGGGCTGGGCACAGCTGCAGTGCTCCTTTCAGTTTTTCTTACAGAAAACTTTTCAGAAACAAAAAATGTCCCAAACTGGGACCAAAAGAGAGAGCAGCAGATGAAACGGGGAAGTGATGAAAAAGCAAAACTTTTGGGGTGGAAAGGGCGATTTACAGCCATGATATCCATGATGAGGAGGAAGAGGGGGATTCGAAAACACCAGCAGGACCTCGTGGGTGTAAAGCTTGGACATGTCGGCCCCATGTGCAGCATCCCAGGCACCCACACCGCACCCACCCCGGCGGTCCCGCTCCCCCCTGCACGGACAGACCCCTGCACAGCACCCAGCGGGCTCGGCACCCACGCATCCCTCAGCCGGCTCCCCCCACGCGTGTCCCCACTTGCCGTCGGCATCGAAGCGCCGCCAGGCCCCGAGGAAGGCGGCGGCGTCCAGGCGCCCGTCGGCGTAGCTCTCCATGGTGCTGCTGCCGGTCCCCAGCGCCGCCCCCTCCCTCACCCTCACTCGGCGGCGCAGCCTCTGCCCCGGCCCCGCCGCCGGGCCCGGCTTTCAGGGCGGCGGCCCCGCCCCGGGGGCGGCCCCACGGGGGTCGTGTCGTCGGGGGGAAGTCTCCCCTTTCCCGGGGCTCGTCCCACCGACTTTCCTCCCGCCCGGATTCCTCTCGGGTGTGCTCGGGCGCGGGTTGTGGCGGGATGGAGCTCGGCCGTCGAGGTGGGCTGGAGCAGCCCGACCCCGCAGCCCTCGCTTCGGAAGAGCCGTGCGCCGCTTGCAAGCGACCTTTAAAGTTTCAAACCCCCCGAACGAAGACAGAAGTGCTGGAGGGAAATGTGAGGCTTCAGAGAAGTAGTGGAGTTTAAGGGGAGAAAAAGGAGTTTTCTGAAGCTGGTAACTCTCCTCCTCGGTTTGTGAAAGCAGAGCTGCAGCAGGCAGAGTTCTCTCGCCTTTTCATTACTCACAGCCATCGGGAGGGTACCCCTCACCAGAATGAGAAGCCAGAGAAGACAGACAGAAACCTGCATCGTATTCCTCCTATAATACTAATCAAATGGAGAAACCGTGGGGTTTAAGGTCTATATGCTGGTAGAGCATTATATTCATGACGGCCCAGCTTGGGAGTAGATTTGATTTGAATATCACCTGTGTATTCACCTGCAGTGATTTTAGGCACCTGGGACTGAGCTGGTCTCCATATCTGCTCTGAGAATCATTATTATCTCCTTTGAGACCCTTACAGTTATTTCTTGGTTGCCTTTGATTCAATATATACATATTTCAGTTTTATTCACATAATGATTGCCCCCTAGATGCTCTCAGAAGCAACAGAAAAGGCTTTTAAAAAGTATTTAATGTTCGCCCTGAGAAGATTCCTATTTGATCTGAGGGGGGAAAAAAAACTCATGAGAAGAACTGAGTTGTGTTTTACTCAGGAAATTCTTTCAGGGATATCACAAAGCAATGTCCAGCTTTTCCAGTGTGCAAACAAAAAGGAGATGCTGTAAAGCTGGTGTGTTTAAACAGCAGCATGGGAGCATCTCAGTACGATTCCCTAGACAGCAGCCTGGGATTACCTTTGGACCTCAGAAAAATTATCGTCAAGATCTTGATGCAACAGCAATGCCAGAAGCACTCCTTGACCATGCTCAGGTGGGGAACCCCAGCATGGGAGAGGAACTCATTAGGTAATGACATGGAAAAGTCTAAATTTTTAGGGGATATCTGCCCAAGTCCCTTGCAGGCAAGAGTAGAGTCACTCCTCAGGTTTCTCTGTCATCTGTTGTTGCCTCATTGCCAAAAGTCAGGCCATGCCTTAGGTTGAGGGCTCCCTCATGGAACCCCTCCTTCAATCTCTTCTTCCCAGTGCTTCCCACCATGGCTCTCTGGTAGTGGTGGCCTTGTGCTCCATGGGAGCTGCCTGATCTCCTGTGTTAGATGAAGTCACCTGGCACTGCTCCATGGCATGAAGGTCACTTTTTAGGGCCACCTCTCTTCCCAGGACCCAAAGCCCATCTGCCCCAGACAGGGAGCATACTGATCCAGGTGTTTAGGAAGAGATGTTCATCAGTTTCTAACATGGTATGCAACCTGGCTTTGGAAACCACCTCCATGGCTGATAACCAACAAGGTCCTCTGGTATTATGATCATGACAACTGGTTTCTTACTAAAAAATATCTTTAACAAAACTAACATAAGAGGAAACACTACCCATGTTGTGAAATATTTTGCAAGTGAAAGCATCCTGCCGTTTGGCAGGGATGGAGACAGCGAGATTTTATAAGGTTGGAGGCAAAGTTCAGGACACTGAGAAGAGCTTCTCATAGCTGGTTCTCCCCCATGCTCTCACAGGAGAAAGAGCAGGCAAGAAGTGACACCTTATTTAAATTACCTTTATTTATCCAGCATCTCACACAATTCCATTGAAACCAGGTCCAGTTTGGAGAGAAAAAAGGACCTTCACACTTAAAGGGCTCTCACAAGAGCTCATTGTTACCTGTGCGTGAGGGTGTGGATGATATGTGTCCATCCATCTGAGCATCTTTATCATCCTGGACACTCTCAGTGCTGACAGAGAGGGATTTTGATTTCACACAGCACCATACCTGCAAAGGGAGGAAAAGGAGCAGAGATGATGGATTCCTCTTCTGACTGCACCAGCTAAGCCTTTGCTCTTCCCACAAAACCCTCTACTGGAATACCCTCTAGATACAGGAGCTATCCCATAGATGCACAGCTTAGCTGCTCTGCCCCACTTCAAGTATTGCACACAATGAATTTAGGGTTCTTAGGAGTGGAATTGCAAAATTTAACTCAAAGTGGCTGGAACCAGATAAATGCCAGCCTGCAGAGAGGATGTGGCTATCCTGCTGCATGCCTAAAATGTGTTCAGCTTCTCCAATTGCTTTAGGTGACTCAGTAAAGCCTGAATGAGAAGAAAAACAAACTAAACAAAAAAGAGCTCAGAACAATTTTTACTCATCCAGTTCGACTTCCTGTGGAACACTGTAAATTTGAGGAGCATATTGAACTGTGGACCTATTAGCATTGGTATTAAAAAAACACACTGAAGATAGCTGCTGTGTGTGCAGCTCATGTACCAAACTCATCAACCACTCTGCCTTGGCTTATTTCCTCAGAGGAATAAATAAGAGTTAAAGGTAGGCAGTATTTTAAAAAGTAATGAACACTTTTAAATAAGGACTTTGGCTTCAGCTTTGCACTGTGCAATAAAGTTCAAGACTGAAGAGCTCAAACCTGTGTTTTTGAAAAGCTTTAAAAAAAAAAAAGAATGTGCTTCAGTGGGTCCCTTGAGGATGGAAGAATTTGCACAACCATTGCCTGGTCCTGCTGTAGGTTAAGGAACCCTCCAGCTGAGGACACCAGCAATGCTGTTTTATTTAGCTGATATTGATAATAAATTAAGAAATGGCAACTATTGCCAAGTAAAGACCAAAATAAGGAGCTCGTGGCCAAACCCCCAGCTTTGCAGAAAAGCTTAATCAAACTGTGCATGGGAAAATATGGATAAAAGTGCAGATTGTTCATCTGGAAACAAAAATGAGGGACAGCTGACAGATGCCTCATTCTTTGGGCCAGACTCACAAAATATTGATGTGAAAATGAAACATTTGGGTTCCCATGACCAGACTAGAGAACAAAAAACCAAACCAAATATTTGTATTTGTGGTAGGACTTTGCTCCTTGCCTTTACAGAAGAAAATTCCAAATACATGCAGATACAGTTAAATGGAAATAATATTCCTCATCAAATGGCTTCAGCTTCCCTCAGCTTTGCACTGACTGGAGACACTGAGGAAGCCAACACCAGCCATCAGCATTTCATCCTTCACTGGGCAGGTGTTTCACAGGTGGTTTGGGTCCTGCACGGGTCCTGCAGAAAGGCACAGCCCAGATCCTCGGTGTGCCCCGTTTTCCCCAGCCCCTGGTTTGTATCAGGGCAGCAGAAGGTGGGTGTGCTGGCTGAGCTGCTGTGCACTGCTCAGGCTGCCAAGGGCGGGGATGATGCATTCCTGCCCAGCAAGGGGTCTGTGAGCATCCCAGCAAAGGAGAATGCTGCAGGAGCAATGAGAGGCAAACTGAAAGGAAATCTAAATAATACAGGAAATAATAGTCAGTGAAGGCCCCTACTATTCATACAATTACTTGGAAATAAAGTCAGAGATGAAGCTGTCTGCTGCAGAAAAGAAATAGACTCTTCTTTCCAACCCATCCTCAGATGGGTACAAGCTGCTTATTAGCAGTAGACCCCCACCTTCCAACAAGGATGCCTTTCTCTTGCTCCTCCTTCCATCCCACTCCCTCCCTTCGCCCAGAAAATCCCACATTCCTGTGCTGGGCTAGATCCAGGGTCCATCTTTCTGGCTCACGTGGTGCAGAGTGTGTGGGTTCAGGGTGCAAAGAAGGGCAATGACAGTTCAGGTCAGGTACTGATGGATGTGGTGTGACACAAAGACTTCCATCCCACAGACATTTCCATCCACAGATTCCCACTAAAGCTAAGTTTCTCCTGCTTTCCTGGCTAGCCCAAGTTGAAGCTTCAGTCCTCTGTTGTCTTCTTCATTTTGGACCAGCAATGGGATCCGTTGAGTGTTATAAGGAAGCAGACAACCTCTTCCCACAAGGATTCCACTGAAATGAGGAGTCAAGACATCAGAAGGTATCTGAGATTTCCCAAAAGAAAAGCTGATATTTCCCCCAGCTACATGCTGCTCACTGTTACCCAGGGACTGCAGTCTCAGTTACAGTTCATGACTTTCATTATTTTAGTCTTTGGCTAGAATTTAATGTTCTCCAAATAAAGCCTGGGCTGTACAGCCTCCACAGCACTCTCCTCTACCCTCTGTTAGGTCCTACACACCTAAGCAAACGGGAAGAGAAGGAGGCATTCCTGGAATGATGCTAAACAGAGATTACAGAGTTAACTTGACTCCTCCATTCAGTGAAACCAAATTGGATTTGCCAAGCTAGCAGCCCCTCTCCTGCCTTCCCTGGCTGGTATCAATCTAATTAAATACTCTTTCTCCCATGCAGCTTTTTTATTCTCAGGTCAACTTACTGGAAAAGCAGAAAAAACAGGCTCTGAAGGATAGGATTCGCGGTCAGCTGGCAGAACTCATCATACACAGCCAAAGCAGCATCAGCACAGAGGCTTCAGAGCAAAAATCTCAACTCATAGCTGGGAGGGACAGTGGCAGCATATCCACTTTTCCATGCAGGCTTCCCAAACATGGACACTTGGAACCTGCATGTAATGAATCCCTAGGACAGCTGATGTAGGGGTGTCAAAGACAGAGCAGCTTTCTAATTAGGAAAAGACTCTATCTGCAGGAGCCTCTTCAGTTTGCTGTGGGATACAGTATAAGAAATTAAGTCCTGTAATAACAGATTCCTCATAATGACACCATCTTCTGTGCGGAGACGCACAGATTGTTTTCCCTCTACTCAAAAACACAGCTCTTCATCTGTATTTTCACTGTTCAGCTTCTTGGTGCTGATGAGCATTGTTGCTCTCACAGTGATTCCTCTTTGGTACTTGGCATGGAGGGAATTTTTACCACAAGACGCTCGCAGCCCCTGCCCCTGCAGGATCTCTCTGATGCAGCAGGAGCAAGCACAGGCGAGAAGGCCCAGGGAGGGGGTGAGCTGGCATTCTGGTTCTGGTTCCTGCTCAAGCAAGTGCCTCATGCTGTGGACCACCTTGTCCCTGGCTGCTGATTGAGAACTGGCAGATTTGTCCTGGACTCAGAAGAAAAAGGAGCTTTATCAGGAGCTCAGCCATTGCCCTGCACTAGCCTTTCTCTATCAGCTGGGATTTCCTCTCCTCACCACGTGACCCTGGAACCTCTAGGGCATCTCACAATCCAAGGGGCACTTGGAGGCAGCCGCCCCACTAGGCTGCTTTCTAGCAACTTGCTATCAGCCAACAAATCACTATTTGATTTGTTTCCCTGCCCTGCAGATCACCCTGAAGCCTCACTTTGGCATTTCTTCACCCATTCAGATGCCTGTTCCCCAGGTTTCTGAATATGCAAACTGTGCAGCTCTGGAAGACTGCTGTCCAGAGCTGGAGAAATCTCAGTTTCAGGAAGGGAAAAAAAGACTTCCACAGGCAATGATAAGAGCAGCATTTTAAGATGCCAGTCACTAGCAGTGCCTGCTGAAACAAGGTGCCATCATGGCCTGAGGAACTCCAGGAGCACTGTCTACTTAGTGAAGCTGATTGCTCTCAACCAAAAATGGGCACACCCCTCTCTGTCTCCTGGGGAAAGCACCCCAGCTGCTATGAAGTCCTGCCCTGCCTGTGGTCAGGAGGCTTTGGGAATGCTGGACATTACTGGAGGATGGCTCAGGTGGCTCCAAAGGCACTTGCTGTGGTGCTGGCGAGAGTCCCCTGTTGGGAGGAGGCATGAGGAACTGCAGGAGGACGGGCACAGAGATGAGTAGGAAAGCTGTGAAGGTGCCTGGTAGATCTTTCTATGATCCCTTATTTCTGGGATGGGGAGCTCATACATTAGAAGGAAAGGTTGGCACCTTGTGTTTATGTTGCAATTTTCAACAAGTTGAAAATTTGTTTTCAAAGAAAGTGAAAATTGCAATTTTCAATTGCATTTTCTTAGGATGGGGAAAGACTGCTCTGTTTTCCAGGCCTGATCAATAGGAGACTGGCATTAAATGATAATCTGTTACTCAATCCGTGCTGTTTGTTACTCCTCTGGCTCATGGCTCCAGGAGAAGCAAAGGACAGTGTTTCTACCTGAAGCTTCCGCAAGCTTCAGCACAAGCAGAGGATAATCTCCAGAGGTGGGATTCAGGCACAACCCACCCAGTATTAGCATCCCTGGGCATGAGGAAAGCAGCCCAGCTCTCTTGAGTTTCAATCAGGAGCAGAGCCTTCTGCTATTTTCTAAAAAATGATTCTCAGTACCTTATTTTGTTTGCAATAGGAGAGAGAAATCATTGCCACATTAATCAATTAATAAGCAGTGGTGGTGAGAAGTTGTGCTGGTGGGTGCTCTCAGCTAAGTGTGGTGCGTTGCACAGATTTGTGACTAATGGGTCACATTAATTCCCAATTTGTCTCAGCCTGGATGGCTGGCTCTGGCAGAGGGGGAAGATTTAGGATGATTACAATTCTCATCTTAGGAACCAGCTATTTACTGTTGTTACTGCACATCAGGGAATACTTTAAAAAGCTCAAAATGTATCAGTCAGATTTTAACCTCCTTTAGCAGGGAGTGGGATGTAGATCCTGCAGCTGTGGTACAGAGCTGTCTGAGTTCACACTGGCACACAGCCACAGCCCTTCTTCAGTGCCTCTCAGAGGAGAAGACGCTCCCACTATGTACATCAGGGGTGAAATTCCTTGCCAGCAAAACCTGAAAACCAGATTTAAGAGCAGAAAAGAGAAGAGCAGCTCCCTCCAGAAGAGCTTTTTGCCCCCATTTCCTGAAGGTGGATCAGTTAGGTGCAGTTCTGAACTGAGATGCTCATGGGAAGACCCCTTCCAGGGCAGCATTTCTAACTGGGTGACCAGGGCTGCTGGTCCTTTCCTCTTGTTTGCTCATACAGAATGTACACATGATTGTGTGCATGGGGCGGAGCAGAGGGCCTGGCTGTGACCTCATATGCTGCCGCCCCTTTGCTGTTACCAGCTAAACATGGTGAAGGCAACTGCTCTGTTGTCTGACAGCAGTCATGGCCCAGGGACCAAGCCATGGTGTCACACATAAACCCAGCTGGAGCCTCTGAGCCTTTCCTGTGTGACCAGACTGTGCAGCACAGCACTGTGGAGATGCCCTCAGCTGCAAGGGGAATGAATGTGAGCAGCATACCTGGGAAGCAGGCCACCTCTTCTCCCATATCAAACTCTGCTCCCACCGCTGCCAGCACAGCACCAGTGTGTGACAGGAAGGAACACAGAGCATTTGTGATACTCAAATATAGTATGGATGCCCTGGGAGAACAAGTTAGCAACCCTTTCCTCCATTCTCTGTTCAGTCTCCCAGGAACTCCAGGAATCCTTGCCACTGACAGCCCACTAAAGCAGCTGTATGTGGCTTCTGGGCTCTGCCCCTCACCCTCCCAGAGAAGCACATAGGCCAGGATAGGCAGGGATCACAGGAGGCCACCCCCAGAGCAGCTCAAGCAGCAGAAAGGAAACGAGAAATGAGGGTTCTGCCAGCTACGCACCTGCTTGGAGGGCCCACAGCTCATGGAAAGGCAGCACCTTCCCTGCTCTGCAAGGATCCCCCCAAACCTCCTGGCTTGGAACCAGGGGACAGTAGTTATTCCTTTCCTGAGACACACTGGCACTTGCCCATGGTCTCTATGAGCTCAAGATACTGAAAATAAAAGTCATTATTTCTCAAACGCAGAAGAGGTACAAGAGGGGTGGTCTGGATGCAACATGAATTCTTTTCAGGCTGATAGAGCTGGCATGCCAGGCAGAAAGAAAGTAAAGAAATTAAAACCTTCACTCCTCCCCACCCCCAAAGCCACACAGACAAAAAGCCAAACCCCAGGTCTTCAAGAGCTCTCACTAGCCCTCCTTTATAGTTGTTTCTCTACCACTCAGCCTGCCCACAACACACTGATGGCTGGAATAAAGATGAATGACTTTCCATAACTAATATAGATAAACACTGATGTGTAATGAAATCCTTATACTCCAGCAAACAAATGTTACGGCACTAAAGCTTTTCTTCTTCTTAACAGCACAAACATATGCTTTATGTACAGCATTTGTGACATCCCTTTCTTTGGTTTTCTGATACCAGGGTGATGAGCACGCACTACTGCTGTGGTTTCTCACAGCAGGAGCAGAACACTACCTCAGATAACTGATGAGAAGAACATCAAGTACAGGTAAAAACACCTCAGCAATTAAATGCTCTGGAAGCTATAGACTATTTTAAATTTTTGTCTTAATACCAAAATCCTTGGTGTAATTTTCTTCAATTAACAAAACCGATAATTCAAGCAACCCTTCTTGCATATGTACACTTCTCAGAATGTTGTTATTCGATGACCTATAGGAATAAATACTGCAGTTTATTTATTAATGAATTAATATCATTTATAATACACGTATTTCAAGTTTTCCTTTGCAATTTGTCTTTGGTTCATACTGATGGCATACAAATCAAAAGTATATATGTTAATATGATGACTCTTTCATAATAATTTTAGATAGATGCATAATTTGATGTCAGAGCAAACCCCAGGAACAAACCTCAGACCTCCAGGATCTCTTCCCCAGCACCTTCTAGCCTACTTTTGAGATATAAACATCTAGCAGGTGCTTCCAAGATGTTCTATTTCACCTTAGCAGTGCGATCTAGAACAGTAGGAGAAATGGCAAATTTCCCTTTCAAGAAGGAAAATAAAATCTTGCCATTTCAATGGGCATCAATTGGGAAATCTTTGATCCATGTCCCGGCACTTGATGGCATCCCAAACCATTTGATGGCTTTAACATTGATGAATTTTTTTTTTTTTTTTCAGTATCCATGCCATGTCACTGGTATCTTCCCATCAAAGTTGTGACTTCCTCCTTGATTTTCCCCGATTTTGCAGCATCTGTGAGGTTAGTTTTGGCATCTTTTAGCCCTTTGAACTGCACCACACTTCCTCACAGACAAATTTCTTGCAATCCCTAAATATCCCAATTTTCTTGGATTTACAGGTTTTTTTCCCAATTGCATTTCATTTGATCACGTCACCTTTCCAGAGCAATCGTAAGTCTTTGTTCTCTGGGTCCCAAGATTTCGTTAACCTTCCCAAAAGAGAATTTCGTTTCAGTAAAAGAAAACTTGCAACTCAGAAAAGAAAGACTTACAAACGCTCTGCAATGGAGATACCATCAAAGCAAGTGCAATTCAAGAAAAAAAAAAAAAAAAGAGAATCGGGAAACTTAGTGATTATAAGAAAATGGTCTGGGAGGAAATCAGCTACAGTGCAAAGGGANACGTCACTGATCTCTTCCCCTCCAAGTTTTGCCTTCCTCCTTGATTTTTCTCCTGCTTTCGCAGCACCTCTGAAGTTAGTTTTGGCATCTTTTTGCCCTTTGCACTGCACCTGATGTAACCCTTGTCCATTTTCTTGCAGCCAGGAAATTTCAAAAATTTTTTTATTTTCAGTATCTATGCCATGGCTCTCACATCTTCCCCTCAAAGTTGCGTCCTCCTCCTTGATTGTTTTCTCCTGCTTTCACAGCATCTCTGAGGTTAGTTTTAGCATGTTTAGGTCCTTTGCACTGCACCTGATGTAATCCAGGTCCATTTCCTTTTAGTCAGTAAAATTCACGATTTTTTTTTTTTTTCCCACTATCCATGCCATGGCTCTCATATCTTCCCCTCAAAGTTGTGTCTTCCTCCTTGATTGTTTTCTCTTGCTTTCGCAGCATCTCTGAGGTTAGTTTCGGCATCTTTTGGCCCTTTGCACTGCACCTCATTTCCTCACAGACCATTTTCTTGTAGTCACTGAATGTCCCAATTTTCTGTTTTTATTGGGTTTTTTTCAATTGCATTTCATTTGACCATATCTCCTTTCCACAGTGTTTGTAAGTCTTTATTTTCTCTTTTGTAAGATTTTGTTTCATGTGCATGGGGATCAGACAGAAGGTCATCAGAGAGGCAGGTATCTGAGCACTTCTGTCCACTCAAGAAGCCACAAAAGGGCCAGAGAAATTGTTCTTGGGAGAGAGTTACCAAACCAATTTCATTCTGTCCTGTTTGACCAAAATTGAGAATTTAAATTAGCAGGTGTTTCTGGCTCACACAAAGGCTAGTTTGCTGAAGATTCCAAGGTGGGAGAATAGTGAAGAGATCGTCCTTCAGCAGTTTTCTCATGTGTATGTGTCCCTTTCAGCTGCAACAGGCACTTTAGTAGAAGCAGAAAAATTATACAGGTTTTGTTTTAACTGCACTCTTTGCCTACGTGACCCGGTGCCAGCATTCAAAGATCAGAGACCATCAGACCACAAACAGTGCTGTAAAAATGAGGACTAGTATTTCAGTTGTAAAATCATTTTTTTATTGTTACAAATATACATATGAATAAAATCCCTTCAACCTGTAATGTAAGTTGGTAGCCATGAAATTTGCATCCCCTCCCTCAAAAGCTGAAATGTTTTTACAGATGTCAAACTATGTTTCTCATAGAATTACACATTGAAATGAAGCTAATATGCAGACAGAACCAAGGAAGGCCTCCAGAAAACACCAATATTAATAAAATTTCAATTGCCCTCATTCCGATCAACTATATACATTAATATACGAATGTGGAAGCATACCATGGTTATACATAATCCAAATCCTTATCTGTTGTGCTTTCTGACGGTACACAAATGTAAGCGTTGGAGCTTTATGTACAGTAGAACAGGAAGAAAGAAGCTCCCTATGGGAGAATGTAAAAACCATACCCAAGCATTTAATATATATAATCTATACAAATTATTTTATTAGTGTGCTCTTTTAATATAATTACAATGTGCAATTGCATACTGCAAGAATATATTTATATGTAAGTCACGTGCAGATCTGACACATTTACATTCAGCAGTACAACACATTACCTGCTGTACAGTGTATTAGTGTAAGACAGTGTCCAGTTAATTTGCTTTGCTTTCTAAATGCCCTAATGCAGGGCACTCCTTGTAGCTGCTTCAGAGAAATTCAAGTAGAATACATGAAAGAACAGCTGGCTTTAGGCAAAGGCATGGAAAGGAATGCCTTGCACTGTATACACCAGAAATTAAGGACCAAATCAATGCCAGGTGTACTGTAAGTAATGACTGGAAGATCAGGTTTTCTGCATGGAAATGTACCTGTGGTGAAAGAGCAGCTGACTAAAAGGGCTGTTGATTGCTGAACCCCGATTGTTATAAAAAGCTCTTGCGCTACAAAGCACTTGTACTGGCTGCTAAATAAAAATAAAATCTTTATCTGCTTCTTCTCCAGAGTCACTGGACTTGCTTCCCTGATGGCCGTCTTTACTTAAGGACCTCTGCTTCAGTTCCTGGAACTCATGAGACTGCTGCCCAGGGCTTCTTTTTGCAGCTGCATAAAACAGAAACAGGACTTACTAATGATTGCAGAAGAGAAAGGAAGAAGAAAAAATAATAAAAAAAGTCATTAATGCACATGGGAGCTGCTCCTGATACCACTGAATTAATCTACACTAGGAGGAGTAGCATAGGTCCATTAATTCTTCATGCCAGAAAAAGGTGAGGAAAGAGTTTGAGCAAGCTTTATTCCACTGGTTGGTTGGCAAGCAGGCAAACTTGAAACATGACACTTAGTATTTCACTGTGACATGGATAAACATAGTTAGAAATGGCCTGGAGATTTTTTTCTTATCACACCACTTCCAAACTGTCGGAACCCAGGATGTCTCTCTGACAGTCCTGGATGGCCCGGGCCCCGGCCAGGGGGTTTGGAGCCTGGGCAGGGGGGTCTGAAACCCTGGCATTCAACCAAAGACCCCTGCGGCTTTGAGTTTGACCCATGGAACAAGTTACCACCTCTGTACGAAGAATTAAAAGTCACAAAAGTGTAGATAGTGTAATAGCAGTAGTTTAGAGTGAAAAGGAAAGTTTTTGAGGATTTTTTACTATGGGGGTCTAGAAAGCAAGATGGAGGAATTGGGGCATTGTCCTGTCTTTCTTCCTTCTTCTTCCTAGCCTCCATCTTCTTGGTGATGGTGGCACTTTGGGATTGGTGAGAGATAGAGACTCACTGTCTAACGTAGGTTATAGGTATTGGAGCACAATTGTAAATATCTAATACGTAGATTATAGTGTAAAAGACAACACCGCCCCAGGGGAGGGGAGTGTGCCTTGGACAGACCTGCTAGACAGAACTCTGTGGGTCTGAGAGAAAATATTTTAGATAAAAGATAATAAACAGCCTTGACACAACCGAAAGCCAAAGACTTCTGAGTCCTTTAACAGCCGACACTGGGTTGGAGGAAAAGAGACTTTTTATTATGTTCTCGGGATCACCTTGACCAGAGGAGATTCCGAGACCAAACCAAAACAGCATTCTTTTTTCCAGCTGGGATGGCAGTGCACTCCTGGCTGCTCAGGCTGATGGATGTGCCTGCTGGGCACCCCTCAGACCAGTGAAGCACATCTCAGGCAGGCCTGTCTCCCTAGCAGGACATATCTGTGTTCTCCTTTTTGACTTAGCAGCTTTGAACAGGACAGATGTTCACCTCAGCATCCAAGTTACCCAAACTTCTTCTCCCTGCCCCACTACACTTCCAGATCCCAATGTCCTCCCTGTCCCTTGATAAGGACACCCATGGCTCTGCACCTTGCTGTGCTTGGCAATGGGGAAAGCAGGAGGCCATATTCACTTCACATGATCTAAATGCAAATAGTACACATTTTGTTCACCCAGCACTCTGAAATCTCCATAAAGCCAGGGCTTTCTCCAAACCTGTAAGCTTCAAAATAAATTGGAAAAGAAGGTTGTAAAACCTTGTTGAGATTCCTGACCTAATCGGTGGCCTACAACTGCTATGGTAACAAGATGGTTATACACATCAACCAGGCTGACCTTACCCAAGGACTGATAGCATTACAAATCGCATACTTGCACTTGAAGTGAAACTTCAAACACACAGTGGCCCTTAAATGTGACCTTGCTGCAAGTCACCTCACTTCACTCCCACAAAATTAAATGTTGTCATTACAAGACCTTCTTTGCTCCACCATTTTGGGTAGGGATGGTCAGCTTTGGTTCACATTGATCCTTGTTCCTGACCACTTTTGTGAATACCTCTCTTTACCAAGCACCAGGAGCTGCTGTGGCCATGCAGCACCACCTTTCCTTCCCCATGTACCACTCACCTGTAGCCTCACCACTGCAAGGAACAGCCTGCCCTGTCCCCAGCATGCAGCTCCAGCCACAGCAGCAGCCTGCCACTGACCATCTCTGCAGGCATTTCTAAGTGTGGCAGGCTGTGTCATGGACTGCCAGGAATGTGGGAAGTACAGAGAGGGATCCCAAGGCAGCCAAATAGTTCTCCTGAGTCCAAAACACCTGTTTTCTCCTTTGTGCTAGCTGAAATATGTGAGGAAATAAGGGCCAGCAGCTACACACTCACTGCATTCTTATCCTGGCATTACAAGCTGGGAAACAGGAAGAGATTTTGAGAAAAGTGTTTAAAGCCATTTCACAGAATTGGAGAGGATTATCCTGTAAAAAATATTCAGGCATTTCTACTTCCAAAACACCACTGCTTTTCAAAGAAATAGGTGCCTGGAAATTTTTTGAGTCGTCCTTGATACCAGTACCTCCTAATAATTACCTGGCCTTTGTCTGGCCTTCACTGACTTCAAACAAAACCCAAAACACATCCTGCAGCAGCCATTTAGTTCATGGCCTGATAAATATAGGCAAGTAGTTTGCCTCATAAATGACTGAAAGATGTATTGGGCATTTAAGTCCACATAACGCAAGCAGGCTTTTGCCAGAAGAGCTTACCCTCACCTCGATGAAACCGTACAACACAGGTGACCTGCATCAGTCTATGGCAGGATCTCAGCTTGCAAAACTTACTTTGTCAGAGAGGTATCTCAGAATGAATGAAAATATAATAATGATTGTGATAGGAAGGGGAGATTCCCAGTTTGGATGGACTAAGTTTGATTCTATAACACAAAAAGGATAAATTTTGGGCTGAGGAAGGGTTATGTGATGTCTCATAAACAGAAAAACTGTGGGTAAATGGAATTGCATAAGATGTTCAAATACACAATTAAAATACTTTAGAAAAAAAAAGTAATTTTGAACAACTGTTCAAACCAACCATTTAACAGGTAAAGAAACATATAAACATGTACCATTTGAGAACAGGAGCTTTTATATTTTAAAAGCAGGTAAAAGAAATGAACACTTTTATAGCCTTCTGAATGAGTTCACTTAGAGTCAAAGCTGCTCCTTTGACTAACAGTGCTGGGCTTGGGTTCTTTAGGTGGTATTTTTCTTTGCTTTTGCAACTGAAAATCAAAGTAACAATAAATAATCTGATTTACCCAGTTCTCAAATGGTTTTGCGAGTGATGCACTGAAACTGGCACTAACAATATTCAAGCTGAAATGTTTTTTGAAACACTAAAGTGCATGATCTTAGAAATGACAGGTGTGCAAGCACAGCAAGCAGCAGCCAGCCTACCTGCAGCGTGCCAGTGTTGCAGCACTGAGCAGTCACAGATAGTAGTGAGTGCTCTTCTGCAGAGGGGCTGCATCTGCTAGATGGGACTGGTCACTGGAGTTGACACAAAGGAAACATGCACAAGACATGTTTTATCTGTGAATTTTTTCATGCCATGTAAATCCCATGAGGGCAGAAATATGATTAGAACCGCATGAGATTTTTACCTTTCTCATAATGACAGATGAAAAACCCACACCCTTCTGTGGCTTCTTTGCTATTACCATTTCTTAACTATTGTTAGTGCCAGTTATCAAGCACCACCTTGATGAAAAATGAAAACTTCTAACCAGAAGTTGTCTGTGCCATCCTCTGCCCAAGCACATTAGCTTCCTCTTCTGCACTGGTAGAATACTGCCCCGGAGTGGTTCTCACGCTGCCAGATGGCTTGGCACAGTCAAGAGCTGCATCTCTTTCTGTTTTTTGACAATCTCCTGTTTGCTCTAGCAAGGAAAAGGATTTGTTTATACTCCTAAGCTGTTCTGTAGGCCCACATACAGAAGGTAATATGAAAATTTTCACTTATCCAACCCATTTAATCAATTATTCAGAGAGCACTAATCAGTATGCCAGTTGCTTGTTTAAATGTAGCCCAGATATCCTGAGGTATTGGTAACTGCAGCCCGATCTCACAGCTGCACAGTGCAAAGAGGTGTATTTTCAGATTGTCCATGAAGTACAGTTAAAATCATCAACATAAAGCATATTTACAATCAAGTATCATCTAATTTGTAGCTTTATTTCACAGGAGATATAATTTTTGTTACTAACTCGGATAGATTTGCAGTGATTTACCAGTTGCAGAAATAAATTGAGCACGCTAGCCTGAAGAGAGGCAGAAAGCAAGGACAGAGGAATGGCTAAGTGAGGAAGTAGGACAGTAATGAACAAAAAAGAAAACATGAAAAAGAATAAAAATAAAATAAACAGAATTTACTCTTTCCCAAACAACTTCATGGAAAGCCCAGCAGCTCCTTAAGGACCTGGCAAGTCTAAACTATTATTCATAAAATATGTACAGTGCCTTGTAGAGCCAATAGAAAATTCTGTTTGACTGGAGAGGCTTAAGGGAGCAAGAAGTAAGAAAGCACAATGCCTGACTTCTGTTGCTTTTGGCAATCTGGATCATCTGAATGATGACAGTGGGCTCTGTAGGCAGCACAACTTCTCAGTCTTCACAACCCAACATTATGTAGCTACCTCAACTCGTTTTTTCCCATTTTATGCTGTGAAAATCTGCTGTCAAGAGTGTGAAAGGGCACCCCTTTGTTTCACAGCTTATGTGACGGGAATCACCTTAGATGTCTTTCTTGAGGAGAGACCCAGGAAGGAAGACATCTCACCCTCAGATTTCAAACACCATCACTTGTGCCAGCTAACACCATGTTGAGCAACATTCCTGTGACTACTTCTCCACATACCCTGTGCTATCAGAGGAAGCTTGAGCTCTTCTAAGAATCAACTCAGGGCATGAAAATGCATCAGCAAAAGTAGAAATCCAGTGCACACATGAAAATCAGCAAAGAGAAGAGAGCAGTCTACTGTTGTGCATAAAAGATAACAGGTACCAAGCCTTGCCCTGGCACACAGAGACTCATTGCCCAAAGATGGGGAGGCGAACTCAGTCACGTGCAGAGACCAACAGAGAGGAGAACAAAGAGAGCAGTGGGCTGGCTGCAAGGAACAAAGTTATGGCTGCTCCCCTGGAAACATGCTGAACCACAGAGCTGCATTTCCCATTATTGTGTGAAATTTCACATTATTGATCTGCACATCTTAGCTCAGACCAAACCAACCATAAATGTACGCATGAATCCCTTAATTGTTCAGTTATGTTACTAATACTCAGGGATTGTTTATTTGATGTGATCAAAGATAGGTGGACAAGATGCTGAATAGGTGACCAGATACATTTTCCTTGCTTTTTGCACCTTCAAATGCATAACCCTCTTCCCTTCCAGGTGAAAACAAATCAGGAGACATTGACACATCAACTTTCACTAGAAGACACCAGGTTACACAAATACTCCTACCTTCTTGAGAAAATGATCTGACTGAGGGGCTGCTCTGACCATCCTTTTCTTTATCAGAAGGAACTTTCTTCAGCACTGGTGGAAGCAGAGCAACTTTTGGGGAACTGGGGCCGGAGGGAGACTCTGGAGCATCCTCTGTGTAGTACCACAAACAAAAGGGTGAGGAGGAAAAATTGTATCTACACTAAAGCTCACAGAAACAGTTGTTTATGATGGACCAAACCTCAACACAATACACAAACAAAAACCAGCCAGAACCTGTGTCAGAAAAAGAAGGATTCAGGAATTTACATTACAACACATCGTATGGACCTCAGTCCAGGTGAAAGACTTTTAGCAGTCAAACAGAAGATCTCAATTTCAGCATTTTTCACGTGCGCTCCTATTGTAGTGCAAATAGAAATCTGATGTGACCATGTGATTTACCTGCAAGATATAACTAGCAATTTGGAAAGAACAGCTGGAAAAAAAAAAAGGATGGATTTCTGGAAATATTTGTTCTAGTTATATTTTTGTTGTTCTGAAACATAATAAACTCATCAATTTAGATGTCCTGTTTCACAAAGATAAGGTCTAAAAGTGAACCAGGGAAAAAAATTACAAAAAAAGTGTTACAGAACTCTGTACTTCCATGAATAACTTCCCAGAACATAACACAAGGGCATCCATAAAGAGTTGCTAAAAAGAAAAAAATACTTCCATCTTCCAGACTTTGAGAAAATCTGAAACTTAAGCTTAAATCCATAGTTTAAAACCATCTGGATATTTTGTTTCTCTAAAAGGCTGGATATGGATTATGTAAGGCAAGCTGACTACCATCTTTACAGTCCTTACAGGAAGACCTTTTCAGTCTTACACTCCACAGGCCTCATTTGGACAGTAGGGAAGTACAGCCACAGTGGATTATTAAACTGCTTTTAAGTTTGCTTTTCAAGAAGGAAACAGTGGCATGTGTACATAACAGAGGAACTAGGAAGACAGGTTAGCATTGACAGAAGAACAAAAGGAAGCCAGAGTATCATCTGTATTACCTATTTGTAAAAAGAGTTAATTCAGTTGCATACTAGAAATTAATCAAAATTTTTCTCTGCTAAGGAGAGACCACAAAGAGTCAACAGTTACACTTTCAGCACAGGCAAGTGATGAGTTTCCCAAATGCAATTTGGTATGAACAGATACAATAATTCTTGGACCTTCTCCATGCATTTGATATGCCTGAGGCCACTTGCTTGGGAAAGCTCAATATCAACATGAGGAGCACAGTAACTAGCAAACAAAGCTAGATATAGACTTTCAGTCTTTGACAATTTGTGGACATCTGAGCTGTGCTCCTTTGCACCCAGATTACTTAGCAAAAAATTTGTCACTATTTGTGTGGCCACAGCGCTGGAAACAACAGCGAGAGCAAGAACACAGAAAGGATGATTGCTTGGTTTTCTTCATCACATTGCCTGGGCATCTTTAGACAGTGGGTTACTACAAGTACTAGAACAGAAGTTAGACTGCAACAGAGCTGTGCTGCTTTTACTATCAACCAAAGAGATGGCTTATTATGGGTAAGTATTAATTATTCCCTTGTGTTAAATCCACATTATGCTCTCTCTGCAGGAAATAGAAGCTGGCAGAAACAGACAGCTCAGATCTTCCTGACTGCCTATTTCACAGACTAAACACCACTAATAATCCATGCCCTCCCTGTTGCATTCATCTTCATGAGCACCTTTCTCGACATCCCTCACTTCGATGACCGTTTCTAAAATGGTCAATAAAATGAATGTAAATCCACCTAAAATCTGAAGGTGATTTCGTATGCGAACAACATTCTGCCTACTGGAGTGCAGAGACTAAGGAAGGCTCAGGTTTCACATCAAGAGCAGGGAGGAAGCCGAAACATCCCTTTGACTCCTCATCCTTATCAGAAATTACATCATTCTAAGGTCAACAGTGATTATGGGAAAAGTCAAGAGGGCTGCAAGCTCTTACAGATGGCCATGCTCATATTTTTCACTCCCTGCCAGTTAATGAGCTATATTTGCTGTAGATACTTGGGAAGTCTGTAACTGGCTTTTAATTCTCCTCAATTGCAGTGGTTGTACTTTGGGAAGAGGAGGTTGTGACACTGGCCTATTAAACAGCAGACAGACAAATGCATGGGAGATGTGCTGAAACATTTCCCACTACTGGAAACCTTAAGATAATATCTGGACAGAAGGCAGTCTTTCAGGGTTATAAAAGCCCAGTAACAACTATTTTCAATCAAAAGCAATAAGGAAATAAACAAAGGCTAAACAAGGAAAAAGTAAGAGACAGCTGGTTTGTACAAGTTATTAAGAAACAGGCACTTGCTTGAGGGGCTAAGAGCAGCCTGCCACAAAACCCCAAGGACTTTAGTATATAGAGCCAGGTTTTTAGAGAAAACACATTTATTTTTGTCAGTGCTACTACAATAGGGCTTTGATGCTGAAGTAGCTTTCTGTGCTCACCTCTTCTGTGATAGCAGGCTAACTCAAAACTCTGCCACTGCCACTACTGCTTCTCACACTTTACTCTTGAGGATCACAGATTAAACCATTTAAATAAGTTTATTTGAATTAGGGCAAAAGGAGGTAGAAAAGAAGGAGTGAGCCAAGAGCAAGGCAATGAAGAACCTGGCCCTCTCCTTTTGACTTCTGTTCAGGATGTGGCAATGGCTGTCTCCACCACAGCCCACACAAACAGCACCCAGAGATGGGGACAACAACTGCCCAGAAGAGCTTCTCACCAGTACGAGAGGCAGAGCGTGGTTTCTGTGGCACTGTGGGTCGTCCTGCCAGGCTGGGCTTTGTTGACTGCAGTGGGGGCTTTGGACTAGTTGGTGTATTGGAAGAACTTCTTGCCTTTGCACCAGCTTCTGCCTTTGGTTCAGCTTTTGAATTTTTTTCTGATGATGCTGAGATGGAGTCGCCTTTATTCGATGCAAACCGACTCTCTGGAAGGGTCTGCTGCTGTTTAGGCACTGAAATAAACAGACACATAAAATAAAGCCTGCTGCAGCACAGAAGGGTCCATGCACAGCTATAGTGGTGTGGAAAATACCACCACAAGCTAACACATGCACTGCTATGTAAGAGGATCCCCAATGTCTTATTCAAAACCACTGCAATCAAAGCATTTAAACCTGCTAATTTTGACATGTGCTAAGATTTGTGATTGAATTGCCCACGACAACAATTGCATGTCCCCCTTTTTAATATATTCGAGATGATGGCTAGCTGGACCTTATTCCTCCTTCATCTTTCTAGGAGCAGATGGCACAGCCTACCTGCTGAGAAAATAGTGATGGATCAGTGGAAAAAGCCGCTCTTGACTGTTTTGTGTCTCTACAGACAAAAGGTTGGGTTTCCAAGATCAACAGAGAAATCCTGGCCCAGAAAATAAATCCCAAGCGTGTGACCAGCAGGCTACATCTTTCTATTTGTTGCTTTTAGTAAGCTGTAGAAGAGATTTTGAAACTCAGCCCAGATCAAAGTATTCTTTGTATAGTATGTTGATTTGTCTATTAACACTATACATGGCTTACAGTTTCCACACATTAGTAAGTTTACCAACATGTTGTTTATTCCAAACGAAGACCAAAGTATTTAGAGATCAATTTACAGTGACTTGCAAGTAGTAAGTCAGTGCCATTGAGCTGTGAAAGCTGGTAGAAAGCCTGCTGGACTCCAGGTTGCTAACAAGCAAAAAGCCTGCTCTACTTTCCTACTCTGCAGCTTTCAGGAGGTAGAAGGCTTAAATCTAGCAGTTTCAATGATAATATTGGAACCTGTTTCTTAGTCTAGGACTTTTAACAGTTTTCACACCTTTATTCTCAGAAGACAATTTCAGACTAACTGAAACACAGACTGGAAGCCTTGGTACTTGGCAAAACCAAGTGTGTGCTCACAGACACTGACTTGACCTACCTACCTGCTATTCCCATTCAGAAAGCCTACTGAGCATGGAAGTGCTGAGCACAGACATTTTAATGGCAGTGGGAGGAAGGGAGGGAGAGTGTTTATACAGTTTGTTGCAAGCCAATCTCCAGTATGTTTTTCCAGCCTATGTAGCTGTTTTCCAGCCCAGCTGGAGTTAAACTCTGGCAAAGCAGACAGCTGTAAGGCACATAGAGA
>VYZP01017051.1:0-77445 GCA_013400635.1 Hypocryptadius cinnamomeus | reverse complement strand
GCAGCCACAGCTTCTTTGGGAACCTGTGCCAGGGCCTCCCCAACCTTCCCAGGGAACAATTCCTTCCCAGTTCATCTGACTGATCAGTCCTGGGAATAACGCGTGCTGTCCCTGTATCCCTGAGGCCGACAGGTTGGGCTGGTCTAGAAGCTTCTGTTGGTACTGAGTACAATGACCTTGATATGGTTACAGACCCAGGGGCTGCCAGGCTGGCCTGATGAGCTGGGGACTTTCTGATCCGAGCCTGACTGTGAGCCATCCATTCATTGCTCTGCCCTAAGGCTGCTGAAATAGAATTCACGACTGATCTGTGTTTGCAGACTGCTTGGAAAATCAAGCAGAGGAGCCTGTGGCTGCTGCCTGCACTTCATTCCAGTGAGACATCTGGTGAGCAGTGTGTGCCATTCCCTGGCCAAGCCTTGGGGCAGCAGTGCTCCGTTCAGGTGACAGGTGCTGGGCTGTGTGTGAGCCCTGACCTCAGAAATTGGGGTGCTCTGGGTGCTGGGGACGAGAGCCTGATCTGCTCAGGGGTGGTGCAGCACTGGAGGGGCACAGCTGCAGGAGCTGCTTTGTCCCTGGCGTGTGGGGAAATCAACCTCAGTGGCCCTTGGTGTTATGGTCCAGGTTTCTGCTCTAGAGAGGCTGCAATATTCCTGGGTCTGCTGTGTGCTGTGGTGCAGCCACTGATGTTCTGAGGAGGGGAGGGACAGTGCACAGCATGACTGCTGAGCTTCCATTTCAGTACAAGCACCTGTTTACAGGTGGTGTGGAATTTCTGCTAACAGCAGAAGTCATCCATCTCAGCAACCTTTCAAATGGAACAAGTAATAGCTTTCTTTCCTTATGTTTGAGATATTTAAAAGTTAAGATGTTTGGATGGTTTATAATCTGTAATGTGTTCCTGTGTTGTATCATTTAGATATTTTATGTGCTGCTGCTGCTATACGCACCAGTTCTGCTTTTTCCGAAGGATACTGAAATTGTAAATAGGAAAATAAAGCAAAGCTCTTTAACTTTAAATTAATCTCATTTAACTTTATTGTTGAACTGACATTTTATGAGAAATAAATTGAATTAACATAATTGCCTCAACAAAAGGGCCTAGGTAGTAGGCCTTGGAAGGTTTTTTTAATATATTTCATTGTGTTAGGGCACAGAATTATAAGTGCACTCCATCATTTTTGCACGTTTACATTTATGTACCTAAGCCTGATTAAGTCTATAATAATGCGGAAGATAGTGATAGCTGTAATTTCCATTCCATTATAGTTTTGATTCTTTTTAGTGGGGTGTTTGGAATTGCACAGTCCAAGCCAGTCTGAATGTTAGTGGTATCAGGTCCTGAAACTTGGCAGAGTTACTTCATCGCTGTCACAGATTCATTGTGCACAAGTAGTTGATACTCAGTGCCACAAATGTAGACTATCAAACTGAACTTCTGCTGCATAAGTCTTAAAAATTAGTTTTTAAACATGCAATTAAAACTGTACAAAGTCAAGCAATGAACAAATTGTGGCACTCAGAAATGAAGTTGTAGCTTAAGCATGAATGGCAGTACTGTTTTTAATAGAGTTATGACAACCTAAGTGAAACAGGGTTTAGAGCTTCTGTTTTTTTCTTGGTTTACTTGTTGTTATGCTACATAGAGAAGCTTCAGAGTTCACAATTCTGTCACTTAGATTTAAATAGTCACCTGTTTTTAGTACTATTCATACCTGAATTGGATTGGTCACTATTTCTGATTACTTTTTTCTTCTTAGTCATAAATTTCCATCTCAGCTGAGGCATGGGGGATTCCAATGAAAATGAAGGGAAAAGTTTGCCAAGAGGGTGGTCAGACACAGGAGCAGTAGATCAGAAGGGAAGGCAGGAACTCTCCACCTCAGGAGAGTTCTGAGTCTCCTGATGCCCTGAGCAACCACACTGACAGGGGTGGGACAGGGGTGGGCTTGCACTGGAGACCTCAGAGGTCCCTTCACAGCATGATTCTGCTGTCCTGCATTGTGGGGAAAAAGGAAGAACTCACTTAAAAACATCACTTAGGTGTTACAGGTGATGATACACACTAGTGTGCAAGAAATAAATTATTGCACCCCTTAAACACAATCCCATAACTCCTTAAACATGGCTGGATTGCCATGTTACTGACATAGCCTAGGATTTCCCATTCCAGGATCCCTTTTTCATTTGCTTTTACGTTTTTCAGACAGTATGCATTTGGGATGATACTTTCCAGATGCTTGCCAAGGCTCCTTTCTTTTTCTTCTGAAGGCCATGTAAGGAAAAAAGCTTTATCCTTATATTGAGTTCTTAAAGAGTATTATTATTATATAACAAATGTTACCTTTATATATGTCAGATTTCGCCCTACGCATTGAAGAAAGAGATGGGCCAGATGGGAATATCAGGTGGCAGTGTTTTTGTCTTTACCAGGATTTATTTTCTCCTGGCAATGTGTCCTTGTTGCAGCACACTTAACCTTGAGTCCTTCACAGGGATGTCTCCTGCAGTTCCTTGTTCGCCTCCTCCATGTTATAAAAAAGAAACCCAAAGGCCTGAAGGAATCTGCCTGGGTCGCAGGGACGTGTACTCATCAATTAAACATGTGGCACTGCTTTCTGTTGGATGGACTAATATGTCAAGGAGATGGGCAGGACCTCATGTTTGTGCTTTTGACAAATCAGCAAATGTCTAATCTCTGGATGTGCAGCATCTCATAAATAATGCAGCAGTCACCGAACCAAGCACTGCTGTGCTGGGAGGGGCTTTGTTGTTGGAGAGGAAAAGACGCAATGAAACTAAATCATCCTTTTTGGTTAATGTGTTGCTTCTTTTATTCTTCTTAGTAAGAGTTTATCCAGTAACAGGCTGGGTTTTTTTCAGTTTCTTTTGGGTGCATCAGATGCATCTAAAGGCTCATCAAGTTGTCCTTTTAATTTTTTTGTTGTTTTTTTTTGTTTTGTTTTGTTTTTTTAAAATATTCCAGCGTAAAATCTATTTGCCCAGTTTTTTTTCTTTCTTACTTGATTTTCATTTGCTCTCTTCTAATACGTAATTTTCCTCTCATTAGCTGGGGAAAAGCAGTAAATGACATGTCTGTGGAGAAGACCACAGCAAGTTTGCTGTGTGTGTCACTGTGGCAAAGCTCCCATGACACCAGGAGAGGGACTGTGAGCCCCACGGGCGGGCAGCCCTGGAGGGGCACGGGAGAAGGGGCACGTGGAGAGGGGCCTGCTGCAGGAAGGCAAAGGGGGGCAGTCCCTGCTGAGGAACTATTTAAGTTTCAGGGTAGGGAAAAACCACTTCAGGCTGTGTTGGGAGGTCATGGAGTCTCTTCTGCAGAGGCTTTAGGTGTAAGTTAGAAAACTTCAAAATTGCCCTTGTTTCCTGTACCACATACTCTAAGAGCTTTGGTTTTGCTTTGAAAGTGAAGAAGAAATGGTCAGGTTTTTATAACAGAATTGAGGGTCTGGTTCTGGGGGCTCGGAAAGGTGTGTGTCTGTGTCACCTATCACATCCACCTGTTTGGTGCTTCAAGGTACACCTGGCAGTGCCCTTGTCACAGTCAGCTGCTAGAGGTCATCTTTATAATGACTGATGAAATCTCAGAGAAGCAACAAAAGAAATGAAAAATTTTATACATCTTAGAAAATGTAAACATCTGTTTATTTATTAGCATTTAATTTCTTGAGTTTGGGGTTTTTTTGTGATTGTAAGATCACAAAGAAGATTGTAAGAGATTGATGCTCTTTCGGGTTTTGTTAGCCAAAGTACATATTTGTATAATTCCATGTTTTATTGGGGTTTTTTTGCAGGCTCTAGGAAGTTTTTACTTTCTTCATGAATCTTTGAAAAACATCTACCAGTTTGATTTTAAAGGTAAGCAAAAGAATTAAATGTTTTTAATGGTTAGTTGGCTTTGTACATCAAGGCAGCTTTTCCATCCTCTTTTCTGATGGTGATACCTGGCAGTGTTTCCATGTTATGCAGGCTTCTGTAAAATGCAGGCAGGTCCCTTGGTGACAGGCGTTGCTTTTCTTACCTTTTATAGACCTTTTAGAAGAAGTCAATGGAGCGGCCACAGGCTGCAAGCCAGAGCATTAATCATTCCCATGCACCTTTAGGTCCATAGTGATCCCTGAGGATTTCTGAAGAACTCTGAACGGCCACAAGGTTCTTCCATGTAGATCAGATACAGGACGAAGACCTTAACTGTCCAACAGTGATGGTCATTTTGCAAAGCAGCTGAGGTAGATTTATGGCTTAAATTGCTTGGGAGCAGAGCAGGTCAGCAGGAGGATGGCACTGTTTTAACCCACAATGATCCTTTGGGTTGGAGGTCTTGCTGTGTCTCACAAGTTTGAAAGTAATGCTGGCTATATATGTTAAATATTAGAAATATCATAGAAAATTATTGAATGCTTCCTGAGGTGAATATAGAAAAGGTTATATAAAACTTATGTTATTTCAGTTGAGAACTGTATATATTTAATACAAAAATATCCTGAGCTTCATTTAGCTTACTGAGCTGAGTCATATTAATACTATGTCTAGCATCCCATTAATGTGAGGCACTTTTGAAATGGTAGTGACTATGGACTGAACTAATTGTCATAATTTTATAGATTAATTATTTTTGTTCTCAGCAGATTCTCTCTGCTCACGTAATTGAGGGTATAGGATCTTCCTGCCCTGAAGTACTTGAACAGTAGTTTTGTGTATGTACAATTCAAGACTTAGCCTACATAAGTCCTCCTATTATCTCTGGTTTCAGTGCTGAAGGAACATTTTTGCTGTAATGTCACAGACAGAGTGATTTTATTTCTGACAAACCATATGGGAACGCTCCACAGCGGAGCTGGCACTCCTGAGACTCGTACCTGGACTTTGTCCCTGAGAAGAGCAGTTCTGCAGGTGCTCAGGAATGCAGTGTGCACATGGTGGGGAGGCTGGAGGCTCCCAGGCTGTCCCCAGGTCCTGGGTGAGACAGTTTTCTGTCCTCTGTGTGGCTGTTGTTCATTCTGCCAGGCAAATGGCTTTGTGGGCCAGTGATCTGGGAGCTGTCTCAGCACACCTGAGCCCTCAGCTCCATCCCATCAGCACCAGAGGAGCAGCAGTGATTTCACCCCTAACTCCACCTGAAGGTCCCTCCCAATGGTCACAGACAGGAGGTGTCCTGCTCCTGACAGGGAAATTACAGCTGCTTTAGGAAAAGAGGATCTTTCTGGATTTATTAGTCCTTTGTTGGCAGCTTATTTGTTACTGTACAGCTTTTAAAGAAAGTGTAAGAATTTTTTTAAAGTGAGAAAATAGAAGAAAAAAATGTAGAGAAAACAATTCATAAAAAGGCAATGAACAGATGCTTGTTTCAGAAAAGAAATGCTTTAAATAGTCACTGCTTTGTTTTGCTTGGCAAAACCTTAGCAGAGCCAACTTGCCAATGTGAACCATGCTCATAAAGATGGGTTTGGCCCAAATGTCATTTAGAAGGAAGAAACTCTTAATAAAAATCAAGAAATGGGTGAATGGGTGTTGTAAGTCACGTGCTGTTCTTGTCAGAGCAGAATCCATCTCCCAGCACAGGGTTTGTAAAATATGACCCCAAAGGCTCCCATCTTTCAGGGGAAATGTAAAACTTGCCTCTTCTCTCATGACTATTGACGTTTCCACAGTGTATTAAGCTCTTAAATCAGAAGAAAAATCCAGATGGATACAAACATTCTCTGCACAAAAATCATTATGAAATTCTGGTTCTACTCAAAAGCATGCAAAAAATAGATGTTTATACACAATTCAGTATTCCTGGAACATCACTGTTCCTTTTCAAAATTCACTGCACAGTTGGATGTGACTGAATACAGACTGGAAAAAAAAGATTGTCGCTGTTTTTCATATCTCAGGAAGACATATCTCCATTTTGAAAAAGGAGCAGTTTTCTCCTGCAGCCTCACATATTATATGCTATAGTGTAGATCTGTTGAGCTGTTTTCACAGTGATCAGAGGCCCAAAAGTTTGCTTACAATTCAAGCTGGTGCCAAGCTGTCTGTTCTGAAGGGATGTCCTCTAAGAGAAGGGGTTTAGGCCAGTTCCAGTTGACCACTTGTGTTTGCAGAACGGATCTTGTTCTCAGGGGTGAAGTCAGCAGTGCAGTGGAGCTGGTGTTAGCTGCAGCCAGGCTGTGTTGCCCGTGTGCTCTGTTCTGCAGTCCTGTCCCAGCGAGCCTCTGGCTCTCGCGTGGTGTCGGGGATGGAGAGCTGCCTCCCTGGGCCAGCTGCTGCCTGTCCGTGAAGTTCTCCCAGCAGATGCCTTCAGTCCTTACAGTTCTGCCAGGTCTTTTCTGTAACTCAAAAGGCATCAGGATCTCTTTGCTGACACTGTTAAACTTGCTGAAAGAGGCACATCCATCCACAATCTACTTGGAATGATGCCAGATCAGTTTATCAGGATATTTGTTCAGTCGTCCTGTGGGAGCCAGGCCTCAGAGGGGTTGGCACATAAAGAATGATACTTTTTTTCCCCCGAAGACATAGGGCTGCATTACAGTAAATGCTTCCTCAGATATTCAATAGGACTGAACAGTTTAGGAGTCTTGATAATACTTGGAGTTTTTCTCTTATACATTCCCAGTTGAAGCTGGATCCAGTTGAGTAGGTCCAGCAAAATGGCAGCTGTACATCAGCTGCCCAAGCTCCTGTGTCAGAGGAGTTAAACTAAGTCAGGTTCTCACCTTAGATATGCCAGTACATTGTTCTCATCAGGTGAAGAACCAAGTATAAAGTGGATCAAGAAGGAGAACCTCTCATTCACGAGCTGAGTAGATCCGTAGGAGTCTGTGTTGTTTCTGTCTATGAAGAAATTGTTCATTAGACTTTGGAAAGTGATGTGCATCACCACTGAGTCTCTTGTACTAGTCCAACACCCATTCCAGCTGTAAAATTCCATGCCTCATGTGCTGATTGGCAGAAAGGGTTGATCTGAAGGACCCTGGGGGCTGCAGGGTCTCAGAGCAGGTGAGGTGGGATTTGAGTGCAAGGGTGTACAGAGACCAGACTCACAAATTAGAGCTCCAACACTTCACAGGGCTCTGGATAGCAGAAATGACGATACCGTAACTGTGTAACTTCAAGGTGTCTGATATAAACAGGGGTGTTTATTTTCCCCCAGAACAGTTCAGTGCTTGCACATTTTTTGTAAGATCCTGTTGATTTACCAGCTGTTTTGCTGATTCTTTGCCAATAAGTGTGAGAAGATGCTTGTAATGTTAAAGTTATGTGTGTTAATTTTGGTTTATCTCTCTTCCTAGCTAAGAAGTATAAAAAGGTTACTGGGAAAGAAATCTACTCTGACACTTTAGAAAGCACACCCATGCTGGAAAAAGAGAAGTTTCCACAGGATTATTTCCCTGAGGTATGTACAGAACTGTGAAGCATTCCCAAATATTAGGTTTGATTCTGATTTCCTCTGGCTACTCTTGAGCAGCTTCTCTCAATGATAAGGGCAGAATGGAATCTTGTTTCCTGACATCTGTAATACATGTTTTAAGTCATGGCATGATGCACCAAAATCCAGTAAGAAATCCTTGTGGAGGGTGAGGACAGTGAAGAAAAGACTGATTTGTGCATGTAAAGCCCAGGCAGTGTGGAATGTGCCATGGCAGGGCTGTCTCAGGAGCTCCGTGCCGCTGGATTCTGTCAGCCCGGCCAGCACAGGGAGCTCGCCCTGCTGCCAGGGACACCTGACCCAAACACACACTGACACTGTCCTCCCAGGCTGCCCTCACACTCCCTTTTGCACTTGTTCTCAGAAGAACTGGGGGTGCTGGAGGTTTGAGATTGCTGGGCTTGTCAAAACCACAAACACAAGCAGAGCTGAGGGGTTGCTTGCACTGCACCTGAAAGTGCAGACTCTCTCTTCTTTGATGTCTCCTTTAATTTTCTCAATTTTAATTTCTCAAGAACATCTAAAACATGGGTGTTTAATGGTTAATATTCTCCTCAAACCAAGTGAATAAATTTGTTGAATTCCTGTAACATTTGTAGATCAAACAGGCATGTCACTACTTCAATAAAAGGAAGAACTAAATAAACTCCTAAAATTAATTTAGAATTTGTAAATATACACACTTAGAGATATTTACACAGTGCTTGTGTGCTTGGCAGAGCATTGCATGAATAGTTATGGGATTGATAAGGTGAAGGTTGTTCTTTTTCTTGACTTTGATACTAAATGATTTATTTTTATATCTCAGTACTGGAAGGAAAAGTGCCTTTGACATAATTTTGCAAAGCATTCACTTCCTGTGAATAAACATGTCAAATACTTTGAAGCTAAGTGTTAGATCACTTTGAGGGAGCTGGAGCCATTCCTCAGGTGTTTGTTTTCCCTTCTGTGGCAGTGAGCTGTGGCAGTGCCTGGCAGTGCTGTTCCGTGGCTGAGAGCACTGCGCAGCAGCGTGAGCGCTGCCAGCGTGCCTCACAGCACCAGGACAAGCTGTGCATTGCTCATTGATACCCAGGGAGAACTGTTTCCTCCTTTATTTACTTCACTGCTATTGCTTCATTGTGGGAGTGGCAAAGCTGTAACTTGCTCACCATTGTTTATTACCCCTCTTGCATCAACTATTCTTCACAGTCTCTTGGAGCAGTGGTTGAGTTTTAGGGCTCTCCCATGCGGTTTTATGGAGCAGGAATGGTGCTCAGGGATCAGGTGTTCCCACTTCATTAGCAGCTGCAGCTCCTCCTCAATACACCCTCCTGTGCTGCTTTTGGGACGGGACTGTGGGGACTGGAACGCGAGGAGCAGCCTTTGGAGGCTGTGACACCCTCATACTGCTCCCATTGGTTCCAGTGCCTTAAACAACTGTTCTAAGCAGAAACCTCTGTGTTTTGGTTGTCAGGGATAGTGTTTACCTGAAGGAGGAACAGACAGGAAAAGAGAAAGTCTGCAAATATATGCAATTAAGTAATGAACAAATCTCCAAAGCACCTTGAAAGTTCAGTTCTGTTCCTGCCCCCAGCACAATTCCTGGGAATGCTGTTGCAGCCAGACCCATGGAACAGGCTGGGGCCATGCTGTTGGAGAGCTTTGCACAGAAGGAGAGGAAAGGGACACAGGCTCTGCAGGTCTGGACCTTGTGTGCTTGCCTGGCCTGCACCCTGGCATGTGCCAACCCAGTCTGTTTTCATGTGACTTGAAAAGTTAGAAAAGAATTGCAATGATTTTTAGACCATTCTGTTTTTCTTTGGAACTGGAGACCAAAAAGTGTCTCAAACACACAGACACAGCAAGAGCAAAAAACAACAGGGAGATAGTTTTGGTTCTCATATGCATGCTTCTATATGTAAAGCTAAAGTTGATCTTGCTATCACATCTTTTCTCTCTAGACAAATGTTAGTAATAGCAATAGCAATTAAAAGGCCACAAAACAGTGTGTATTTTGCAAATTTGGGTTTACCCAGCAGAAGACATGAGCAGCATATTTGCCCAAACATTGCATTGACATGCTCTTGTGTGTTTTAGCCAGATCTTTCATATCACATCTGCAATTTTTTGTGTGAGAAATGGTTTAAGACTGATTTCTTTTTATTGCAGCTGTTTAAGGATGATCTAAAAGTAATTACAGTGATTGAGGCATAATGCAATTCAAAATAATTACAGCCCACTGCATATAAAACTAACAAAACTTTCTGCTTTGATTTATGGGTCCTCTTGGCAAGGCATAAACCTCAAATGATGCCTCTGGGAGCAACACTCTAGATAATGTTAGGCCATTTTAAAAAAAGCAGATTTGTGTAGTCTATCAGGCCTGAGTAATTTTTTTTTCTCATAGTGAGAAATTGGTTGTTATCATAGATCACAGATACTGCTCAAAGCTCTTATGAAAGATGAATTAATTTCACTAATGCTTTAATGCAAACCTTTCATGGAGGAGGCTGTATGGTGATAACCTTACTGCGGTCTCTCCTTTCTCAATTATGATTTATGTTGTCTTTTAGTAGATGAAACTGCCTGTATTCACAATCCATCTGCTGGCTAAAGGAATCCTATTAACAGAGGATCTGAGAAGAGACTTAATAATATAAGGTGAAAGATGTGGTATCCCCTTTCTGGGACATGAAGTAGGATTTTTTTTCCCCCTATTTTAAAATGTAGATCACTCTCTGAGAGCATAAGATGACCTATGTCATCTCCACCTGGTTTTATGCTGGCTTACAGATGGTGTAGCAGCTAGTGACTATTTGTTAAAGTAAAAATAAAGATTGTTGCTATGAAATCTGCAATAAAAAGCAAATTTCTCTTTTCTCCTTCCCAAACTATAACTCTTCTTTACATTCTGTTTCCAAAACTTTCTGCATTCCAAATACTTCATTTAGAAATACTAAAGCACATGCATGATCCAAAAGTACATGAGGCATGTTGTTCAGCTGCAGTGTGTACCCAAGGCTGAGGATGGCTCTTCATATCAGAGCTGTTGAGCTCCAGCTTCTGGGCTGCATTAGGAGGCCTGAAGCCTGCTAATGTTAAATAGACATGTTATTGATAAGTGAATTATTTACTGAAGTTGAAGGAATTAAGTGTGTTCAAGTTATGAGCAGCTAAAGGTTGTTTGCAGGTTGGGGTATATACCAGTTGCACAATGAAACAAGTGTTATTTTACAGTACAGAGGCACAGGTGTCCCTGCTTTATTCAGCCCCAGCTGTGTGACCTTTTCCACTGTGAGCTTAAGCTCCTCCCTGGTCTCCTGGCTTCTCTCTGGGCCAGGTAAAAGGCCCAAACGTCGTGGTTCTGTCCACCACTTGCTGCTTTTTGGCAATGACGCAGTCTGGAGCATTACTGAGCTGCTGACTTCAAGCAGTTACTGAAGCAACTGATCTAAGGGAAGAAAGGAAGTATTTTGAGGTGAGAACTGCATTCTACATTGTTTTCATGGCAAGTTGCCATAATACAGCTCTGTTTCCTGTATTGTGAGCACGGGGGACGTGGGCTCCTGTCTAAGGCTCTGAGAAGGAGGAGCTCTCACCAGGGCAGGGGAGCCTTGTCAGTGCTGGGTATTGCTCAGTACCTTGCTTGCTCTTGCTGCCAGCATTTGGCTGATTCCTATTTCAGGTTTCCCTCTGAGCTGTGGTGTTCCTTTAAGGAGCTGCAATTACACTGCAGTCATCACCACTTTAATATGTCTTTCCTTCATGCCCTGCTTTGTATGGTTGAATAAACCCTTTCTGGGTCACTATTTAATTTGATATGGTCCCCCTCAGTAAAATGATGGAGAAAAGATGAATTAAGGCTCTGTGCTGGTCATTATCAATCATGGTTTGTGTGCATTACTTATTGCTCACAGTGCTTTTTGACATTAGCCCTCTCTAACCTCTCTCTTCATGTTAATGCTGCCTGTAGGTCCTTTCCCCCAGTGTAGCAGGGGTTATTTATGTAGGTGGTGGTTCTGGGGGGTTTTAAAAGGTCAGCACAATCTCCTCAGGGACTCCATTCACAAAGAAAAAGCTGGCAGAATGTAACTACCAGCTTTCAAATTGTGATTTTAAAAACTGTAATTTTTTGGTGAGAACTTTTGATAGCGAGGTGTCAGAGCTCCAGTTGTGGGGCTGGACCAGTGCTATGTCAGGACACAGCAGAGAACCTGTCTGTGCCCCAGGAGAGGGAGGGGACAGGCTCAGGGGACAGCTGCCCCTGGGGCCGTGCAGGAGCAGGACGAGGGGCACCAGGCAGCAGTTGCAGCAAGAGAAAATCTGATTTAATCTGGAAAAAGCTTTCACCATGAGATTAAACAGCAGGAGACAGGCCCAGACAAGTTGTGGAATGGCTGTTGGAGATGCTCAAAACCCAGCTGAGTATGACTCTAAGCAAGATGATCTGGTTGGGCCTGTTTTGGTGTTGCATCTTTTGAAGTACCTTTGCCATTTTGCCAGAGAGGAAAATAGCAATGAGAAATGGCAGCCTGATTGAAAACATTATCTTGGACCACATCATAGGCTTGGACTACTTGATTTTAAGTTCTGTGTTGTTATTTTTAAGAAGGAAATGACAAAGCTCCCTTTTTAAATCAAGATTAAATTTGAGCCAATTTTGAATGCTTTTAGCATTTAATTTTTTTTCATTGATTTCCCTTTGAATAAGTGTTGACATCTCTACTTGTAACTGTGCCTTCATGAGCATCGCAGAAGAGACCTTACTGGATTCTGGGATTTGTGATCCAGCCGTGGATCCTGTTAGGAAGGATTGGAGTGGTTGCTTTCCAGCCAACCATCCCGAGTGGTTGCTGGACCTGCAGAAGAGGATAATTTTTCACTGTTAAAAAAAATTTGCAATAAGGTAGATTATTATTTGAAATATAATTATTATGGTGTTGTTTCTGGTTGGTCTTGGCTGCAGCCACTGTGCTTGAGCCTAAGGAGAGGGGAGGGACATGGGTCCCTTTTCACTGAGGGGTGGTCAGAAGATGCAGACTAGGTTGGACAGGGCTTGGAGCAACATTATCTACTGGAAGGTATCCCTGACCACAGCAGGGAAGCTGGAACAAGATGAAGGTCCCTTCCAGCCCAAGCCAGTCTGTGATTCTATGATTCATTCTAAGTCAGCCTGGTTTGGTTTGTTGAGGCCCTTCACTGTCTCAGCAGTGTTTAGGACTGAAGACTGTCTGTTTTTAGAGAGGAGAATAAATACACCTGGCCAGTGCCTCAGGAGAGGTTTGGGGGAGTGGCACCTCTGACTGGGGATGCTCTGCTGGACTGGCAATTTATTCACAATAAGGAATCACAGTCTTTTGCTACAAAATCATTGGCACCGCTATTTAGGCCTGTGTGGTGCAATACTCATTCCAGAGCACATTAGCCCAGACACACATACATTGTTAACAAGGAATAAATAGGATGCAGAATCATGCCTTTTTATGGGAAGTTGTAGGTTGTGGCAGTGGCTTGGAAGTGGTGCTGGAAAACCCCTTCCTGTATGTGAGTGACAGGAATGGGCCCGAGCTGAATTGTGGCTCTCTCGCCGATGGTGCGGTTGTGATGAATGGAATCTTCTACCGCTGTTTAAATTCTTAACTTTTATACAAATATTGGGTGGCTTGGTTCAGCAAGAGAGATAGCTTTCTAGCAGATCTCATTCATTTTAATTTGATGTAAATCTCTGATGACATTTTACAGTTCAGGTAAAATTACAAAGAAAACATTTGTGCATAGGCAATAAGAATTTGCTGGTTTAAGCTAAGCATAAATATAGCTGGAAAGCTTTCCTATTTGGTTATCTTTCATCTGTAAACAACTGACAGGGCTTTTATTACTTTTACATGTAAGTTTGTAACTGCTGCAGGATCAAAAATATAATTAATTCCAGGATGTGTAAAAGACACAATATCTGTTTTAAAGGTACCTCAGTTCATGTTCAGTGCTTCTTGGTTATAATGTATGGATGAGCTCTGCTTCATTTTGTTCTTTGTGTCCGTACATTTCACTTTCACAGTATTCTTTACCTAAGGTGATTGGTTCTTATTCACTTATTTTTCAGTGCAAGTGGTCCAGAAAAGGTTTCATTCGAACAAGGTGGTGTATTACTGATTGGTAAGTTGCATCTTAAAGTTGTTTCTGGTTGCATTTGTTTTATGTACATTTAACAACTATTTCAAGAAGGTATGTTCATGTGTAGATTGGTCTGTTCGTAGAGCAGGTAGGTTCCACACCTGCTTTCTTGTCTGTTGAACACGGAGTGCTCAGTAAATTGTGGAGGTGCATGAGCAGGCATGCTGTTGGTGTGACCCCGTGCATTCAGAGGCCCTGGGGCAGGGACAGCTCGGTGCCTGTGGGCAGGGCACGGGGGTCAGGCACAGCCCGGAGCTGACACCTTCCACCCGCTGCTGCCACCACTCCTGGTGCTGCTGGGGCTTGGCAGAGTCTCACCTGGGTCAGGCACAGCCTGGCTGTGTGCAGCCCCCACCTCTGGGGCTTCTGCAAAAAGAGCTTGTTCTGTGGGCACTCCTTCAGATTTCTCTAAGCCTACCTGGAAATCTGACCTTGCTTTTTTACCATGTAGTCACAGCTTTGGTCTTTACCGCTTACTTATATTGTAGTCAGGTACATGTACATGAACATTCAACACTTTTCCCTTCCTCATGTGGTGGTTTCACGTCTTACAGTTGAAAGCTTGATTTTGAAATCTCATGAATGTTCACATAGGCTGACTTGTGAGTACTGAACATTGTTCTGGCTTTGTTGGCATAAGCGTGCTTATTTAATTAGGCAGTCTGTGAAAACAGCAAAGGTACCAGGTTTATTCCTTTTATGGAGTTCTGACCCACAAATTGGGCAGGCAGTTGCGTGGTAATGTAGGTTCATGTTAATTTTTCCAGATTCATATGCATGGGGTGTGATTCCAGCGCTAGATGATTGCAGAAGTGGGTGTTAACATCAGATGCTAATCTGGATTTAGCTCTTGCATCATGACTTCCCTAGGTTCTGTCTCTTCTGTCCTCTGGGATTTCCTCTCTGCTGAAAAAACAACACTAATTTATTTTTAGGCCTTTCCAAGGAAAAAAAGTTCTTCAGAGGCAGATTTATATGTAATGTTTTCTTGTGGGGGGTATTAAAAAAGGACAGTCCTTGGGTGTAGGGGATGTTTGGGTGAGTGTCTGTCAAGGGTGCATTGGGCAGTGAGGATGAGGAAGCTCACAGCTCCTCCTAGTCTATAATGAGCTGAGCCATGGTGGTAGTTCTGTCTGGAGAAATCTGCAATTACGATCCCCATGATCTAGCAAGGTCTCAGATGTTTCTAATGGGAAATTGAAGGGGTGAGTTACTATGCACAATTTCTGAAGAAAGAAAGTGAAGTACTATGGGAAATGCAGGGGGTTATAAAATACACCTAAGGAGGTCTGAGTGCATAATATGACTTTTCAGGGTATGATGAATGTTTGCACCCAGTCTCTGTGCATATGAGCAAAGTTCTGCCCATAATCATGAAAACCAGGTCTGTAAATCATGACTTTTGATCAATGCATTTCTACATTCTAATAGGTCAATAAAAATAGAGCCCAGGCACTTGTTGTTAGTACTTCTGTGTCAGTCCTTGAAGGGAACTATTCGTTTTCCCTACCTAGGAACATATTGTTACAGAATATATCTCATGCCAAAAACATGGGGCTCCCAAAAAACCAGAAAAGTGACCTTAACAGACTTCAGAGAACTGTCCTTTTTTTTCCTCTGTGCTCAGTGGTCTACCCCAGTTGAGTTTCTCTGTGAATCCAGATTTTTCAAATCCATTATTCTTCATTAACTTACCTTTAGTGTGGACAAAGAACTAAAGAATCCTGGGGCACTCATGAGTTTTCACATTATGCAAAAATGAAAGAGAACTACATAATTCATGCACTTTCATTTTGTGGGGTTTTTTTTTAGGATCTTGACTATAACATGAAGGTGTTTGTTTCTATTTCAATAGTTCTCAGTGTTTTAGCAGGTGCAAGATAGTGCACTGAATGCATTACAGTCTTAAATATAGTTTACATATGTAGTTCATATTTGCTAGGGAGAATGGAGTAGAAAGTGCGTTTACAACATTTACAGCATTTAGGTAGGGCACCAAGCTTGGGAATGTTTGCAAGTGTATCAGTGATCAGAATCAGCAACCAGAATCATTTTGATGCTCTCGAGGAAGTAGTATTCGAAGATGAGAGTCAGGGAAATGCAGAGCATTGCACTTCGAGAGGAGAATTTAAAAGCACCAACACTATTTTGGGAATAACTGACTCATTACCCCTGCTGTGGAAAAGGATCAAGGGAGAAGGAATTGAATATGGATCATTATTATCTTACTGAGATGCGTTAATAGGTAGATGCTGTGAAGGACACGAAGGGAGAAGGCACAGTAATTATTTGAGTGCTGCCAAGGCCTGTGATAGAGTGTTCTGTTTGGCTTTGAGTGCTGTGCTCTAGGCACGCTGGAAAGAGGACAGGGGAGTCAGGAATGGTAGAAGGGTTTGGCTAGGGGGTCAGAAACTTGGGCTGACCACAGCAGGGAACCTGCTTGCTGTCAGCCCTGCAGAAGGGGCAGAAATCAGTTTGATTTACAGGAAAATAGGTAATCTGATGATAATCTGAGTTTAAGGACAAGAAAGTTGCAGGTGGGAAGTCCTTTGTCAGTAAATGTCAAAAGCAAGCACGTTTTAGATACTTGGGGGTGGGTTATAGATAGCATTACACATTGGGTGAGCTGGTGATGTGGGACCCTCCCTGTCCTACAGGGATTCTGTTTGTCCTTCAGACACACAGGACTGGATGTCTCAAGCTGTCACGTTTTGTAGTTCTGTGATCATTATCTCTTTATAAGAAGGTTAGTGGGACTGCTCTCCATCAGTGTGGGTTTACTGGACAGGATGTGCTGCTCCCTGGAGCCAGAGATTTTCACCAGCATCTCTGGCAGAGCCCTGTGTGCTGCGTGGCCTGTGTGTCTGACCGTGCTCTCACTGTTCTCACTGCCATTATTGCTGTGTCCAGGTCCATTCCCAGCTCTGCCATGGTCTGGGAAACCTCCCTGAGCATGGCTTGGGGTTTCTGCTTGGTGTCTGTCTCAGCCAGAGCCTGTCCATGTGCTCTCTGGCAGGTTCAGGGGGCTCTTCTGGCCTAAACAAATCTGTGCTTCTGTGGCCTCACAGGCATGGACCAAGAGGAGCAGCAGGTGTCCTCTTCCCAGCTGGAAGTGGTGTGTGTATTGACTGCTGCTGTCTCGGCATTCTCCACACAGGGACAGATAAGGAGTCACAGTGATGTGATTTAGTCCTTAATGTTGGTAACATTCTCCTCTCCGTAGCTTTTCGTGTTGTTTATTGCAAAGCCACAGTTCTACTTGACTCTTAGCTGCAGCTTTGAGACTGGAAGTTGTTTGTTTACACATTTAATTTTGTTTTAAAAATATTTTAGTGAAAGGGTACTGCCTGATTTCTGGAATTGTAACTGGCAAATAGCTTTTCATTTTCATGTTATACATCCTTTATTCAAGAGACTTGATGGAGTCTTACCTGTGGATGAGCTGTAAGCTTGATGGCGGTCTGACAATTTTCTGATTATGATAGCTTAATCTGCACAGTTCTTCTGAGTAAATATTAAGGTAACATAAGAGTGAATACAGTAAGTGTTGTGTTGAATGCTTTGCTGATGCAACAAATGAGTTTTTTTCTTTTATTCTGAATCATTTTATTTTTTTCCTTTTTTTGTCATAGTGCCTTTGACTTGGTAAACATTCATCTTTTCCATGATGCTTCCAATTTAATTGCTTGGGAAACAAGCCCATCGGTTTACTCAGGAATACGGCATAAGGCTCTTGGCTATGTACTTGATAGGTATGTATTAGCCTTTCCTGGCCTCTTTCAATCTCTGTGTTCATAAGCAGCAAATGAAGGATGTTTCAAATGGCACACTCAGAAATGTAGAGGATTTTATTCTGTCACCTGAAAGTGGTTACTGCTTGCCAGAGTTTTCTAGACAGTTCTGGTTACAGATCACTTTATGACACTTATTCTTTAAAGCCAAATAACTGATCTCAGAGAATCACTCTGTAATCACCAGAATTGCAGAGTAGGAACCACACTTATTTTCTAAATGTGTTAGATAGATTAGCTTATTTTTGGGCTATGTGAGCTCTAATGAAGTGCATTCAAGTGCATCTTCAGTTACAGAATAACAGAATAATTCCAGCTGGAAGCAACCTCTGGAAGTCCCTTATTCATCCCTCTGTTCAGAGCAAGGCTGTCCAGCTGAGCTTTGAGCAGCTCCAGCATGGTGGTTTATAGCTCCTTTGGGCCACACATTGCTGTGTTCGACCCTCACTGTGAAACTTTGTCCCTATTATCCAGCCAGAATTTTCCTCAAAGTGGTTTGTGTCCATCACCTGGATCTTTTGGCATGCTCTGCTGAGCAAAGGCTGACTTTTTCCTGTCTGTAACTACCAAACAGGCAAAGCCAGCAACAGAGCCCTCATGTAGACAACTTGTCTGCAACTTGAACAAACCCAGGTCTTTCAACCTCTCCTTGTGAGTCCCTCCACACAGAGCTGGTGTGCTTTAATCTCCACGCCAGCTGGGTACAGCAGGCAGCTCATCTCTGCAGCAACACAGCGTTTGTGTATAGTCACTGCTAGTGTTAGCGGCCGTGTGGGTTCTAGTGCTATTACAGAGCTGGTTCATCTGATGAGTGGTACGATACAGAGGAGTCCCAAAAATACCCAGAAGTTTACAGCTACCCTAATTATAAAGTCAGGAAGAAGACAGCTTTCTCTTCAGTAAGAAAAGAATGTTTCTGTGTGGGCATTGGTGTGTTGGCAGAGTAAACAGGTATTTCTCTTAGGAGGTGCCAGCCAGCTTCATGTTTGCCTGAGAAACAGAGCTTTAACATGTCCCTTCAGAGCAGCCATGGCACACACTGCAATCCATGGCATAATGGGGAGCTTAAAACAAACTGCTGAGCCTGGAAGGAATACAGAACCAGAGCACTTGGTGCTGTTCCTGCCCTGAGCCCTGCTGTCCAGCAGCCCGTGGCCGTGAGCTGGGGTGCTGGGTTCAGAGGACTCTACCAGGACCCCCAGTGAGCATGAGACCACTGCTGCTGTTCCCTGGCCAGTGTCACCTGGTCAGTGTCACCTCTGTCCTTCCCCAGGGCGAGGAATGGGGGTCCCAGCCCAGCCAGGGGTGCTGAGCCCCATCCTGCTGCCCCATGCTGCCTTTTGGCTGAGGCCACTCCACTGGCCAGGGCCAGCCCCTTGCTGGCTATGGGGAGGGGAGAGCACATGCCTGGCCCATGGGCATCCCCTGCCCAAAGCAGCCTGCTGCTCCTCTGCTGCCTGTGCAGCCTCCCTGTGCACGGCAGAGGCATAGGGCATCCCTGTCCACTGTCTGCTCTCCTGGCTCTCTCTGGCAGCAGCCTGGAAGTTACAGACACTCCTAAACAAAGCAGTTTATGTGTTGGAAAATATCTTGTTGCCATTTTTCCCTATGTAGCTTTTCACTGAAAAGGATTTGAAATGCTGCAGTGGCATGTAAATGCCTTTCTTTGGGTTTTCTGTCCTGTAAGGGCGGGTAGGTGGGATAGTAGAGACTGCCTTTCCCCCAGCAGGGGGCTAAGCAGGAATTTCTCCAAACAGGAATTTACCATCACCTTTGGGATGACCCAGGGGTGAACAGGAAAAAAGCCAGTATTGCCTTTCTCTTGTAGCACTTGCAAAACCTGCTCAAACCACTTGGAAATTCTGGAGGCTATTGGAAGGTTTGCATAGATAGCATGTATATAAAAGATCCGTGATTTAGAGAACAGGGACTCAGGACGATTAGGATCTCAGTGCAGTCTGGGTGCATGTTCTTGAGTTCTGTTGCATAGAGCAGTATGGGTTTTTTTCATTTTTGCTTGGCTCCATTGGTCTCTTTTCCTTTTTTTTAATGCTTTGCATGAGGGAAACCTGTGCAAACCTTTTGCATTATTTATTGCACACTTGTTTGCAGCATACAGTGTGCTTCATTAGCTAATTTTGGCTTTGGACCTCCCACGATGCCCTGGCAAGGGTAAGGTAATAAGACTGTAGTATTAGTGTCAGCTGTGGGTCAGGGATGTCACGATGGTGTATCATTAAAATGTGACACTGCCAAAAACTGCCCCAACTCTGCTGTCCTTAGAAAAGGAGCCCTTGGATTTCGGGTTGCACAGTGGCACAGCCAGCTCGCCGAGGATGAATTGTTCATTTTGAGGGAGCAGCCAGCCGCAGATCCGGACCTCCACAGTGCGGTGAGGGGCTGGCGGGCACAAAGGGGGAGTTCTGTAGCCAGTGAATAATGGGAAGCCCCTTTCATCGGCAGGACTAACCTTTTGGCAGCCACCAGCACACTCTATTCTGATCTGCTGATTGGGGAGGACAATACACTGAAGCTTTCTTTGAATGAATGCTGCCACCAACAGTGTCCCCATTCAGGGGCTTTGGGAACCATCTTTGGCCATTGTCCCCCAGCACTCCCTCAGACAGCAGGAAAAGGGAAAGTGAGAGCAGCTATAGGGGGAAAAGTACTTCTTTTCTTGGCTTTAATCTCTCTTTAAAGCTTCATAGATCTACATTTCCAGCTGAGCTACTGGAACTATGCAGTGTCAGATAAATACAGAAAGAGAGAGGTTTCAAGCTGAGCTTTCAAATCCCCTTATCTGCATGAACTAATAATGCAGATTTAGTGCTGTTAAAAACAGAGACTGATAAGTCTTTTCCTTTATAGCCTTTAAACTGCTAAAGAGCATTTAACAGCGATGCAGTTCAAACCCAATGAACAATGCTGAGAAGGAAAACAGTTTATTGAGCTAAACCTTCACTGAATGAAACAGAAACACCTTCTCACAGTTGATTTAGGTCACTGTGGGAGTCAGTGAAAGCTCAGTTGTGTTCACACTGCATCTTCATAAACATGAGTTATGTACAGCCTTTTATCTGAGCAACAGCTACCACAGGAGTTTGGGATGCAAACCAGAAGAGGGTTGGAAATAAAGCTAAAATGGATCAGTTTAACTGTTCAGATTGCCAGGGAAGTTGCTCTCTCCAAAATTATTTTAGCCACAAAGTTTTAACGCATAAGAAAAAAGCTGTGCAACATCACAGCGTTGGTGAGCGGGGGGAGGTTGGGGGAAAACCAAGGAAAAAGCGTTAGGGGAATGATACAAAGTTGTGCTAAAAGCTTTCTCCTGGGGAAATCTGTTAGTAATCCTAATAGCATGTTTGAGGAGTAGGAGGGTTTGTTCTTCTAGCTTTAATAAAGCTTCTGCTTTAATAAAGCTAATCCTGAAGTGATTTAGCTTTAATAGCATTAAAATTAGTTAAACAGAAAGAACACTTTTAAAGGCAGCTCACTAGTATGTGCTGAGCCAGATTGCATTTAATATTTGCCATTTAGCAAGGGGGAAGGTGTGATGTCGGATTGTTGCTTTAAAGACCAAGGGGATTGGAATCACGCTGTTGTTGAACAAATATTGGCTTGTATCTTTACAAATACATATACAGTGTGTATGTAGAAAATTGAGGTGTGTAATGAGTCAGCACCAGTGTAAACCCAAACTGAGCCCCCAGAAGTCAGTGACGTTGTTCCAGGTAGACAGGGCTACAATCAAAACTGAATTTGCTTTAAAATGAGATAAAAACATCTGCTTTATATTTTGTAGGCGGGGGGGAAATTCTTCAAACCCCATTTTGGATAATTCCCATGTACAGTTAGGCCTATTTGCATGACATTTGTTTTTTTGTATTTTCTGAAGTTGGAGGGTGTAAGCTATATGTGAGAGTAAGAGAGGAAAATAATTTACATTTTTGTTTAATTTTTCATGCATCTGTTGTAACTAATGCTTGTGCATATTTCATATTAATTAACCATATTGACATATTAGTCATGTCCTGTAGCCACTTGATGGGGAAAAGTGTATGAATGCAATGCCCAGGCTGGGGAATGAGGTAAAAGCTGCAGGATGGGGCCCTTCAAGAGTGGGAAGGAGAGTTTGGGAAGGACAGGACGTGAGGTGTTAGCCTGATCCCTGGCTCTTGGTGTGCCAGCCATCTAAACTTCCTGAAATTATCTCGAGCATTGAGATCCATAAAATGAGTGTGGTTTTTTTTTAATGAAAGTGACAGTGCTCTTCTGTTTTCCTATTGAAATGTTCCTTGGCCTAGTTCAACAGAAACATTTTTACATTACAACTGTGAAATCTTAGCATAAAGCTTCCCTTTGTGCCCTTCATTATTTTCTCACAAATATAGTCCATTGTCACATAGCTGAAGTTAATTTGATCAACATTGGGACATTTAACTTTTATGTCCGGTCAAAGGAGCTGTTTCATGCTGATTTTGAGTATTGAAAAGAAATGATTGCCAGAAAAATAATGTTACTATTAACAATTCAGAGCAATTAGTTTCCCAGGGAGAGGCGATGTGATGCACCGGCTCCACACAACTATTCTTTGTCATTTTATGGATGCTCATCAGTCAACTGTCACCTCTTCTCAAAGACCCCTCCAATCTAAATGTTTCTCTTTGGGCTTTTCCCAGAACTAGCAGCTGAATGAGCAAAAGAAAAGCCACTTAGTTTCTAGGCAAAGGAAAACTTTGCTCTAAAGATCTGGGTCATTTGGGAAGATCCTCAAAGCAGCTCGCTTTAGGAGGGCTTGGGATTTTTTTGGTTTGGTTTGGTTTTTACTTTGTTTGTTTTTTGCCACAGTGATTTTAACATGAGCCTTCAAATGCATAGTAAAATTTCTGTGTATTCACATAGAAAGCACTCTCAGGGCAAATAAACCTTCCAGCCAAATGTCTTCTAACAAAGGTTTAAACCCCTGGATCACATTCAAATCGACAGCTTTTCATTAAACACCCGAAGCTCAGCTCATTAATATTCAGTCATTCTCCCCCTTAAAGGAAGGTTAAGTGCTCTCAAAATTAGCGTGTTTGGATAATATGCTCTTTAAAGAGTAAATCCAGCAAAATTGTCTTGTTACTTTCAGCCTGTCAAATACAGCCAAAGTCACTTTTCCTTGCTCCTTGTTTTTCTGCTGGCTTGAGCTTTGGCATCTTTGATGCAGTTGTCAAAATTCAACTCGTGTGTCCTTCCTCTCTGCACAGACACGGTGTGAGTTTTACTTAGGTTGTATTTTTAGCAAGAAAATATTTCTGTACTGGTATGCTTTGTAATGGAAAGCATACACTAGTGTAATTTGAAGGACACAATAATTGCAGTTCAGTATTAAGGGAATGATAATTTTTGGTCATCCTAATCAGTAATTTTGCCCTTATTCTGTTGTTTTCAGCGTTTGGAGCTTTTTTTTTTCCTTTCCCTTCTTTTCTTTTTGCATTATAAACTGAACAAGTTATAATAAATTTTCAGTATTCATTATTCAAATGGTAAATATCTGATGTTTCTCTTGTGATAAATCTGTGTGAACAGTACCAGATTTGGAAGCAGAGATCTGAAATCCAGAATTTTAGATACTTGAAGGTATCTAAAGATACATAGAGAAAGGTGTCATTTAAAGAAAAAATGGAGTAGATGCACGAAGCCAGTTTTTGCTGTACCTGGCCAGTGTGAATAGAATTGTGGCTCTTTCAGAAGAAATGCTGCAATTAAAGGTCTGAGGATTCCTGGAGAGGTTTTAGTCAGTTGTTTGCCCACACAGTCCCTGTCCGGCAGTGTGGATTGGATCATGGCTGTCTTGTGGCACTCAGAGCCTCCACCTTATCTTCCCTAAGGGCTTTACTCCTTTTTGCCTGTTTTCCATTAACAGGATCCCCTGGAGCTGCCCTGTTGGCTGCTGAGTCTTTCTAGTAGAATGTAAGTGCTGTCAGCACAGGCAAGGTTGGGTTTGCTGCAACAGTCCCTCTCCCAGGAGAGCCTGTGTAATTAAACATGTGATGCAAGAAAAGAGAATGCTTCTTAAAAAATAAATTATTGCAAGTAACTTGTTGCCTGCTTGATTTTGCTGAGAAAGTGGCTTTCTATGAGAATGTGACACACTCTGCACATTCTCATTGAGTTATATTTCTCTGTTTACTGTAATTTGTTCCTTAGAGAGCCTGGAGCTGGAAGAAGATAAGTCATTAGTGTCCAGCTAAAGGTGACACTGACATCAGCATCCATTGTGGTCTGCACCTTTTCAAATCTCCTATCCTATGGCCATATCTTCTAGAATAGCTGTGATTCAATTAAGGAGAATCTATATGGGCTGTTGATCCAATTCTTATTCATTTGCAGAGAAATGAAAATAAATTGCTATTGTGATTTTATTTACAATGCTGGCTGTGAGCTGATAAAATGGAGAATGGTTGAAAGAGCCACATTCTGCTCCCATTGGAGCCTGTGGGCACCAGGCCAAGTAGCCACCTTGGAGATTTTGACTCCCATAAGGTGGGAGCACTGTGGGAGGAGGTTGTGGGCTCTGCATCCTGTGTTCCATGTCCTGGAAAGATCTGGATCATCCCTAACAGGAAAATACTCAGATGGGAGGGACAGCACTTCCAGCCGCTGGTCTGCCTGTTCAGGACTGGATAGGTCAGTTGATGTGGCTTCCTCAGCTGTTGTGGAGCTTCTTTATCTTCATTTCATCAGTGCTGGGTTTAAGATAAAACCAAGATGAGTCAGTTTCTCACTCCAGCAAGGAAATGGGTCCTGCTGCTGTTGTATCCACTAGAATTTTCATTGTACAGACGTAATGTTGACAGTATTAACTTTCTTGATCACCATGCTCTTTGGAAAGAGGGTTGTTCCCTTCTCTTTAGCACTTCAAACGTTTCTGTCCTCACCCCTTTTTTGTTCCCTCTCTTAGCTCCTGGTGCTTCACTGTAGTGTGATTTTCAAAGGGATAATGTAAAATTGGTTGCTCATGAGCTGTTCTCAGCATCGAGCATTGTGTAGTCCTTTGTTAGTGGATTCTCTCTGGGTCTGAGCCATTTGCATTGCCCTTTTCTAGAAACATTTGGGTTTATTTTAAATTCACAGTTGCCCTGAGCCCAGCTGTTACCCATTCCCGATGGTGGAGCCTGCAGGTGCCTGCTGTGGATGACGTGGCCCTGTCCTGTCTGCTGCCATACAGCCATCACAGGAGATGGAGCTGGAAAAGATGCTTGTTGTAGGTCTGGCAAGATCCAAATCTGTCAAAATTCCTTAACCATCGCACTGCCATTCCTATCAACGAGCTGTTTAGGACAGACAGTGTCTTTATTCTGAGTTCCTCTAAATATGTCACAAAAAATACTTTTGTCAGCTTAACAATGGATCAGTATCCTGTTGCTGCATATCCTGGTTATTTTCGTCTTACTGTTTTTGCTTTTGACACTAAGTGACTGCAGGATTTTGGCTTTGCTCCCCACATTTGAGCCCTGCGGAACAAAAAGCAAGAATTGGGATGTCTTGGGCTTCATGCAGAAAGACTGGGCAGTTACCTGCTGTCTGCTGATCACCAAGTGACACCAGCACTGAAGAGCTCAGAAACTATGTGGAAGGATGTTAATATTCCATGATAAAGCAAAGATCCAAAAAGACATCCCATTTCTCTGGTTTATTATTGTAGTTTTCACTTGTATCAGCTGAAGAGCATGAAAATTTCTTTGTATGGTAACACCAGTGTTGTAATGCTGTGTTGTCCTGTAGCAGAATTGACAAGTCCTTACATCATTATCCAGGGCTGCTATTTCATTAGGCGAATGTCAGTGTCAGGTAAGATCATGGGTTTGTCAATATAATGAAAATACCAGTCAAGTGAGGAAAAAGTCACAATTTTCCAGCTCTAAAAATTGATTTTTATTGCTCTTCTTGTAATCCTTTCTTTGGATTAAGTATTTATTATTGATGTGGTCTTTCTTTTAATCTTAATAGCTGCTGACATTGTAATTAATTTAAAAATACAACGTTTTTGCCCAAATGGCACTATATTGAAATTAAAAGTGAACATCACATATTAGTTAAACAGCCCTGGCAAGTGTCTTGAGTGCTAAGATGATTGCCTAAGCTTCTTGACAATTCCCTTCATCTTGCTCTATGGTGCTTGACCTTTTGAGATATTTTGGTGTTATTAATAGGTTTTAGCCATTATATCAGAAAGAACAAGGCACAAAAATATTATAAACTTTATCTTTTTAATGACAGCACTACACCACCTTGGGCATGCCAATGAAGGCACTTCTGTTATGGCTTTTGAGGCATACTTAAACTATCAGTCAGCAGGTAACTTGTACTCGGAATTGATGGGGATTTTTCTGGAATTTGTCTCCAGTTGTGTATTTGAAATTGCGAAAGTGTGCAAGCTGAGCACTGTAGGAGCTGCAGAAGGGCGGTGTACACAGGAGAAGACAGGGTTCTCTTTCAAAGCTGTCTCAAACCTCTGCTGGAGGGGACCAGTTCTCAAGGTGCAAGTGTTTGAGCTGAGCTCTGAAGAAAACTTTTTAAAAGAAAAAGCAATGCAATAGGAGCAGCAGAAATCGGAATGGTCTGGGTTCGTGTAAGCCAAAACCTGGTATTTCCATCGTCTTGATCTTCAGTTCCTTGTCGTGGTTGTGGCAGGAGACAGTGTTGTCGTTCCTTAACTTTCCACCAGAAGTCACTGCAGGAGCTGTTGCTGCCTCTGGCCCTGTACATCCGTGGAGAAGAAGGTGTGTATAACCTTGTTATCCACAGGTCACCTGCCGCCTTCCAGCCTGCTCTTGGCTTCTGCCAACAGGATGGCCAAGCCACTTTTTTAAACATTCCCAGCTGGGGTGAGATCCTGCCTGGACAGGGAGGTGAGCTGATGGTGCCTTTGGCACAGTCACTCCTGCCATAGGCAGGGTTGAGGGTCCGGGTGCCTGTGCTGTGCACAGCGAGTGCCCCATGGGTGCCCTGAACACATCACCCAGTGGGAGAGAGCATTTTCAGAGCCCCTGTGGGGACACAGCCCAGCACTGCTTCTGCTGCATTAACTCCACTCAGAACCTGTGGCTCCAAGCTCTGCACAGGTCAGCAGTAAACAGAGCGAGCACTTTGTCCTGAGAAATGATGGTCCCACCAGGAGTGAGCTGATCCTCTGGTGTGTTAGTGGTGATCTTCATATTGCTTCGCTTAGGAGAGGACATTTCATATAGGCAGTCATATGTTAAGGTCCCTTCCAACCCACACCGTTCTTTGGTTCTCTGTCCTTTGTAAAAGCTTTTGTGTCTGTAGCTCCCATGTGCAGATAATGCACAGAAATAAATAGGTTGTGGAGAGATAGTATCTTACCCCAGAAGTTGTGTGAGAAAGATGGAACGACTCATATTAGCTGGTATTTATCTTAAATACATTTAGTTATTAGAAAAATTTGCTCAGTGAATGAAATATGGCTTGACCTTTGGATTGTTTCTTCCCAAGAAATGTGACAATGTCCCTTCTTCTCCCCCATTCAGCCTGCTTGGCAGAGCTGCACGGTTTTTGTTTTGTTTTGTTATGTTATTGTTGTGTTTAAAAAAAACCAAAACCCTCAAGCCCCTCTTTTCAGCAGTGTCAAGTTAGGATGAATTGGCCAGGGAGGCATGTTTATAGACTGTGTGAAGAACTTTGTCTTTGTGTGGGAATGCTGGTGACACTGGTATGGCTTGCCTGAATGAACTGCGATGACGCGGCTAATAAGGTGTCCTGCTGAGTGTCGCTGCAGCCTTTCTCAGACCTCCCACCTAATGCCATTCAGCTCCAGCTCAGTGTAGCTAATTTTTCCCATTCCCTCAATTCTTTAGGCCTCCTTACAAACAGAAAAGTCAACTTTCACACCGAGGAGAAGATAAGTGCTTTAGGAAATAATCGTGTAAACAGAATGTTACCTTCTGACCTGATGCTGATACCTTGGTCTGGGACAAAACCCAGCTGGCTATTGCATTCGACATGGCTATTAAAGGAATAATGCTGCTGATCCTCCTTACAAAGTGCCCTGAGAAATGGTTTAGCCGAATCACAGTGCCTCTTGTCACACTGAATCATGTTCAGCTGCTCTCTTCCATGACCAAATTGCTGATATTTAACTGCTTCCTTGTCTTCTCCATTCTGTGAAGGGGGGACAGTATAGGAGAGGGAAAAGTATGAAAGCAAGGGGAAGCTGATTCTATAATTATCTGCCTGAATTTCAGTGCTTTGAAGTATGTATACAGTGCTCCATATGGCATTTATAAAAGAGGTGCATTTCATCAAGTAACTTTTATTTTTTAGCTACTGCAAGGAATACTTTAAAATATATTGCAAAAGGATTTCAGGGTTCCTAATATCACAGAAATGTTCACTTTAGGATTGCACTGAACCCTGTGGTGTGTAGCAACTGAAATTAATAAATAGGCCCAGATTTCCGGTAATATTGAGAGGAGGAACCCCTCTTCCTTGTTTTCCTTGTTTTAGTCTTGGTAGGGATCTGACATTTCCTAAGTGGCTTTGAGAAAAAGCCTTCACAGTCGGCATAGCTGGCACTGCCACCCAGGCTGAGAGGTCTGTCCTTATGGCAGAGGAATTCGGGGCACCCAGGCTCCTGCCATGGCATGTGAGTGACCTCTCCCTTGAGCCCCGCTCCCATCCCAGCCAGGCTGGTCAGCCCAGGCTGAAGCTGTTCAGCAGCACAGCTTGGGGAGGTCAGAGGTTCCTCATAATTCACCTGATGCCCCCAGAATAACAGATGGTTTTGTCACAGGACAGTGTGTCAGGGTCTGCCAGGCCAAAGGCTCTGCTGAGGGAACGAGGTTTGCTCAAAGCCTGACTGACACGGCAGAGCGTGCATGTCTGCAGTGCAACACAGGAGCTTCTTTCTGGGCCTGTAAAGCTGTTCTGTTACCCAGAGGGAGCCAAATTGCAGTTATTAGACCAAAATAAGAATTACATGTATTTATTTTGCAGCAAAGAAATTGTAATTTAGTGTTAATTTGCAGTGACAGTCAAGTTTACTCCTTAAAAAAAGTACAAATCATGGATTTAACTCATCAAAACATTGCGGCATGGGGATAACTTGGACTGTAAACTCCACTTGAAAGTAACAATTGCTTGAATGTTTCCTTCTCTAACTCTCCTGTCATGACTAAAACATTCTTCAGCTCTTTCGTTCAACTTGTCTGCCACTTCTCAAAATACAACAAGATGTGACGACAAACAGACACTAACCCATTCAGTGCAGAAAACTTTCAGTGTAGTGCCATCAATTAAAAATGTATAATGTGTTTGAAACTGGCAAAATAATTCAACTAATGTGTTCCAGGAGTGAAGAGTCTGTTACCAAGGACTCTTTGTGCAATTACAAGTTCTGTGATTTTGGAACTGGTAGAGGAGAAATCATCTGTGGTGCTTATACTTGTGCACTCTAGAGTTTACTAGGGACAGCAGTAAGCCCAGATGGGAGCATGCTTTTTTCCCAGTGCAGCTGATTTTCCAGTTTGTTATATTGATTGATTTGCCAATTTGTTATATTGATTTCCAAAACGTGCAGAAGTAAAGATCTTTCTTTGGTATGTTTTAAAATGTTAAAAAATTCTTTTCCTGTAAGCGATTCCTTCTGGAACAAGAGCAGAGGATGAGAAGGGTGAATGTGTTCTTCCACCCTTTTCAAAATGAAGACTTCTCTTTCTGGAAAGGAAGGGCTGGCTGTCATCTGTTGGAAGTTTTCTATTTCATTTGCATTTGAGTTTTGGGTCCACTCTGAACCCCTGTCCCCTCCTGATGGCCTTGCACAGGTCACAAGCAGCAGCACGGCCAGCGAAGGCATTGATGACTTGTGTGTGCTGGCATGTAGAATTGTGCAAGGGAAGTACCTGTGCCTTCTGTACAGTCATGAGTAACTGAGTCACCTGTTTTGTCATAAGCTATCTAAAGTTGTACAGGAATAGAGCCTTCAGGTGTGCTGAAACCCTTTGGGATGAGCTGGTAAAAGTTGTTAAAGGAAATGGCACTGGGCCCTCCCACTAAAACCATAGGATTTATACTGGTGATGTGGGCTGCCTGCTTTCTTTTTATATGGTTCAGATTATCACTTCATTGAGTGACCATGGTGGCAGTTTTAAAGGACTATTTGATTCGTTGTTAAAGGAAGGATATTTTTTAGAAACAAAAAGCAAAGGAGAATGACATAGATTTGGAAGCCTTCCTAGTTTTTCTGCAAGCACTCATTCTTTTTTTAAAAAATTGTCTTCTGAATTCTCAGTTGCCTGTACACATTTGATCTGTACATTTTTGTGGCTTAGAACATGGAAACACAAGGAACAGAGGACTTCTGTTTAGCTCTCACTCCAGTCCTAACACCTTCCCTGTGTCCCTGGCCAGACTGGCTGTGCTTGCAGTGCCCCATCTCTGTTTCAGTGCCCTCAGTGACAGGCAGCTTTTCTGCACGTTCCCAGGGGAGGGGACATTGCTGTACTCTTCTTTATTGCCATCTCCTTTGCAGACTTGGGGTCTGACTCTGAAAGTACTGGTTCTTGTGCCGTTGATTCAGGGCAGTTTTAGGTACCAGGAGGCATTTCAGCACAAAGCTATCAGAGTTCCAAACTGCTGAAAGAGGTCTAAGATTTGGGAACTCTTGAACTAATAGTAAGTTCCACTTATTAATAGTGAGTAATGGCAAGGACATTAGGTTACATACATATATTAATTTGAGTCACTTAAAGGAATTCTCATTGTTAGGTACCCCACATCACTTAGTAAGTACATAAATGTGTGCATCCTTTGTTGTGCCACCGTTGTGAATTTTCTTGTACACCCAAATTAATTTCACCACCTGTGAAAAGAGATGTGTCAGAAGCCACTTGGAGCATCATTCTGGAGAAGTAACATTTGGACTCTTAATCTATCATGGGACACTCTTTCTGAAATGCCCAACAAGACAAGCTACTAGGGGAGAAACTGGACAAAATTATCAGTTGTAGAGCTGGCATTGTTTTGTATGCAAATCACATTTAAATCAGGTAATGTGCAGGACTACGAAGTGGCTGAGTTTTCATTAATTGATCAGAAGCAGACTAATCAGCTGATTCGTTCATCAGTTTGGAGACATTTTCACAGGCTATTTTTTGAATAGTCTGTTTATTTGGAAAATCTGTCTTTGCATAATTCAATCACAGGCATGGCTCTCATAATCCAAATTTGTTTCAAGAGGCCTTCAGTGGACCTTGATGTCATTCCTGCAATATCTGTCATTCCTCTGTCAGCAGTAAATGGCAATGAGCAGAGCCAAAGCTTATCCTTGAATCAGGGCAGTTGGCAAAGCAAAGTCTTGTTCTGATGTGTAAGTTGTGTGTTTTGCAATGATAGTGTTAGCAAACTGTGGCAATGTAAATGGTTTAACTTTTAAGTTCTCATTTTCCTTCAATTTTCCGTGAGGGCACTAATCAAACTAATGTTTTGTGCAGGTCAGGAGTGACAGGTTTTTCTCAGGGCTCACTGGGAGCTGACGGTGGGCAGTATTTATTAACAGTGCCTGCAATAATCTGTCAGCTAAATGGAGGATTGGAGATTTTCATAGCGGAAACAGATAAGTCTTTGCAAGAGATTTTCTTCAAATGATCAGTGTCTTAGGCCCAATGCACATAATTTTTTCCATAGAATAATATTCCTTATGTAATAGATTACTGTTGACAAAAACTGTGAGATGTTTTCAGAGGAGAAGGAGTATCTCATTACAGATCCAATGTTACATCTTTCCTTATAGCTTTGAGAATAAATGGGTGTAATGCATTAGAACTTGTGAAGCCATCTGAAACAATTGCCTCCTAATGGGGCAGCAGTGCCTCCTGACCAGCATTGCTGGATAGTGCTTTACCTGTCCATGTGGGCCCTGCCCAGGCTCACCTGGGGTTTCTGACAGTAATGCTTACATGTGGATGTATTCCCAGAACGTTCACAGGGTATTGCCTGCATTTGTTCCTTAGTTCTTTCATCTTGCACACCCAGGGGGGTTCTGTGCATTTTGTCTGTATAAAGTCTTTGTGGCTGTGGCAGTTGAGTTTTAGGTGTTTCATGCCTTCCTCAGCCACTAATAGGAGATGAATTCTATTGATTCCTGGTTTGAAAGTAAGCGTGACTTGGTGGATTTCTAAATGCCAAGATCTCTAGAAGCTGTAAAATTGTGTATTGTTGAAAGTACCTTGCAACTGTTGCTAATAATAGATTAGCTAATAATATGACAGTTTTTAATATTACAAGATTTGAAAGATGGATAGTAATGCTGTATCTCCCTGGATAGGACTGAGCAAAGGCTTGAGGAAAAGTCAGTCTTCACAGCTGGAGCAATTACTCGTTAGGTGTTAGCTACAGCCTCAGCAAAAATCTGCTATGAGCAACACCGAGAGCTGTCTTGAGAGAGCTGTAGCCGGTCTGGGAACCTCAGGGATGCTCAGTCTGTCACATGGCATGATTGATGTCTAGCCCAACCCTGTCACTTCTTGGGTGGTTCACAAAGTGCCCCAAAACACAGGTGACATTGCTTATATATCAGTAAACTCAAATGTACTCTGAACTCACTGCTAATTCAGCATTCCTAATTCTTACCTGCCCAGCCCAAAGCTATATCCTTAAACTTTCCAAGGTGGGAAGGACCTCCATGGTACCCTCAAGATTTCCATGGTCCCCAAATGCCACTTCTGCAAGATTTGTATGAACTGCTGCAAATATGCTTTCCCCAGCTTGCTCTGTCAGCCAGGCATGGGAAATCAGGTGCACTGATGTACAGGGGCTGGAGATAAAATTGCCTAAGCAAAGAAAATCAACTGAAAAATATGGTTAATATATTGGTCCAGTATAAACTAGTAGTTTTGATGGTTCCAATAATTATTTCTGAGACTGTGCTAAAGGATAACATGTGTGTCTTTGTATATTCTTGCATGATTGTAAAGCCAAATGACAGGTTTGTTCTGTTTTCATTTTTTTTCCAGAATTATTGATCAGCGATTTGAGAAAGTTTCATATTTTGTGTTTGGAGATTTCAACTTCAGACTGGATGCCAAAGCAGTAGTAGAGGTAGGACTTCTCTTTTTCTTCTGTTGTAGACCCTACCAGTTTTGATTTTTTTTTTTTCCTGTAGAAAACCTAAAAGTGACTTGACAAAGTAATGTTAATGTTGGCATCAGACTTGGCCAAGGCTATTTCTAACAGGAACTTCCAACAAGTAACTAACATTGTGTGGTTGTGACTTTTGCCATCTCCTTATAGCTCACAGTGAATCAGAATAATTTCCTGCAAATAGAGGAAGTGCTGCATTACCTTCCTACTCTGAGGAAAAACAAGAGGCATTTCCTAATGCCCGTGATAGAACTCAAAAGTACAGGCAGTCATCAGTACAGACCTTTGTGCCTGTAGCATCTTGACGTGGAAGGGTGACCAGGAGATTTGCATAAAGCCAAAATAATGTACTAAACGTTTTTCAGTATGAGTTGAGATAACCTTGATCTGAATGCTGAAGCTTCAGGTAAGGTGGTGTCAGAAATATGCCCAGATTGAAAACCAGTTTAATGTTATGGTTTTCGCACCTTAATTCTCTGAGGTACTGCAATGTCTTTTTGGTCTCCTTGAGGGTAGGCATGTATCTTTTGAGGCAGAAGTTTTCATTTTGTAAATCTAACTGTGGGAAATGTCCTGTGTGCCAAAGGCTGGCATCCCCCCATTCAGGTGCAGTGCTCTTCTCCTTCCTTACGTGATCAGTAGTCCATTCTTTGAAAAACTGGAGTTTGATGTTACAACATTTCATATGGAACTAATACTTCTTGGAATCCTTTCTGTAGTGCAGTCAGTTAGCCAAGAAGCTTGAAGTATACTTGAAATGAAAGTCAAGTCGCTAATTCAGAATTTGCAGCTTCCTACTGCATATGTTAAGGGTTAAAACCTGCTCTGCTGCCCTGTGGCTGCCATAGTTACCATCAGTGTTCAGAGATCACTCGATGGTGATCACTTCAAAGAACTATTACGCTTTTTCTCTTCACTAGTGGTGTGATGGCATTATTGAGGATGTTGCTGAGAACCCCTGTCAGTCACACTGCAGCAGAGTTACCTCTTGCACTCAGTACTGATGAAGGGTGCTCCAGGCTCTTCCTGACTCACATACTGCTAGCAGTCTGCAGGACTGAAACTGCAGAGGGTGTTTGCTTTAGTACCAATAGATTTAGATTTCTACGTTTATATCTGTCAGTTTCAAAATCATCCCCATCAAACAAAACAGTGTCACTAACCCCAAATGATGGAAACTGAGTGAGCTGCAGAGCAAGTAGGGAGAGCCCCGTGGTTTCTGAGCCTGACACAGTACTCTGCGTCTTGGGAGTGTTTTAACCCTACCGGTTTATGTTGCTGCATGTGAGCACAAAAGGTGTAATTGGAAGATGAATAAAACTCATTTTCTCATTCTTCCTACCTAAGATGCAAGCCTGTGTGAATGTACAAAGCACTAGAATAATACAGATTTTCTACTGGGTTTTTTTTGAGAAGTAGCATAGCCCAGTAATCAGAACTTCACCTAGCTATTCTGCAATGTTAATTAAGCATAACTGAAGTTGATTCAGAAACTTCCAGTTTATAGATGGACAGCTAAAGGCACAGTAAGTTTGTTTTGTAGTGTTTTGTACTTGGTGTAGTTTATAAATCTGCATTCAGCAGACCCCAAAGCTGTAAGAAGCAGTTGTCTGATGTGTCTGGGACACATCAGGGACAGTCCTGAGGAAATTAATAGTCAGCGTACAGCACTGGCAGTAAAGGCTGGCTCCTAGGTGACAGATCCCTTCCTAAAGTATAATTTGGAAGGATGGAGCTATAGGCCACCTCTAGAGGGAATTGTGCTAGATAGGACTTGGTGGTCTGATTGTGTTTAAGATCCAGGCCCAAATCACCTCACGAAGTAGCTTGTGAAGGGTGTGACTCGAATGTGCTGTGACCACAGCTGTGTACAGCTGTGTACAGCTGGCAGTGGCAGGACAGGAACAAGAGCAGGCAGAGGTGCTTCTGTCCCAAACACTCAGTGCCAGCCCCAGGGTGAGCCTGTGCTCAGCTGGGAACCTCCCACTCCAGAGGCTCTCGCAGTCCCTTCTGGTACTTAAACGTGCGTCCATGCAAATGGATATTAACCACTCTTTGGACTATTCAGCAGTGGAGTTAATACTGGGAATTGTAAGGGTTAATCCATTGACCTGTCATCTTTGTGTACGTTACTAAATTTATCTCTGCTTTTCTTGCTGACCTTTTGAATTCCCTCTTGAGACCACAGCTGCTGAGCACTTGAACACTGAGATGCTACAAGCCATACTTGTGTAAATGCAGACTGTGCTTACATCAAACATAAAGAATAAAGTGTGTTTGCAAATAACTTCCCAATTAAGCCATTTAAGGGGAAAATCTGAGAGCTGTTCAGAATGTAGAGTCCAGACCCTGATGTGCAGTGTCCTGAATCAGATGCAAAAAATGTTGTGCATATTAATTCATAATTAATAGACTATAAATCATTAATATGTAATTTATTGAACATTTATGGGAGCCTTAATTTAAAGTCACATTGATTTCCTTGCTAGGAAAATCTGCTTTCCTGTTGTTGGAGTCATCCAGGGGAGGTTGTTGCTGGCACATGGGCAATGCCAGGTGCTGTTGGTGAGGCAGCCCCAGTGAATTTTCCAGGTGTGTTTGCTGGTCAGTTCCTGACCTGCCTTGGCAGCATCACTGGGGCCAGGTCCCAGCACATCCCACTGGGACTGTGCAGCCGAGCAGGGGGCCAGTCTCTCGCTTTGGGGAAGGTGAATGCCAGTGCTTGATCACTGTAGAACATCCAGAAAATCTACCATTGGAGTCCAGCCTTTTGGAGGACACCACTCTGCTCCAGCCAGCAAAAATAACCCTTGCAGTTACAAAATGTGTTTAATAAAGCAGTAACTGCAGAAAAAAGATCTACATTTCCTTGGGTTTTGGTCACTCTAAGATGTGCTGTAAGACCTGAATCTTCTGTGTGGCAGCTAGGTAAATTCACTTAATGCTATATTGGCAAAGGTGGCTGAGGATTTGCTGCTATTTAAATTCAAAGTTTTGTGTACTGATTTTTTTTTGTTGTTTTAAAATGCTAGACTTTTTTGGGTGTTACAGCATTCTGATTATTTGCCCACTGCTTTCAGATACCTTCCAGCACCTCTATTCCCAGCACTCATGGAAGTGTTTGCAACATATTAAAAATGATGCCAACTTTTATATTGGTTCAACTATGAATTCTAGTCTATATCTATAGCTTCTCTTCAGTGTCTCTAATACCTGTATTGTCACAGCATTTCACAGAAATGTGAATTTGTGATGTTTCTTCATGTAGGAGACAGCTTTCCTATAATTTTTTCAAAAGTCCAGATCTCCGCTTTCAAGGCTAACACAGGTCACTGTAATCTTTGCACTTCCCAGAAGTACACTGCAAATTTATCATTGCATGTGTGACAAAGGTACTTTTTCTGTTTCTGGAAAATTATCTTCTAAAATTCAGTAGAAAGGAGATTTGATGAGGTGACTTCAAAGAAATCTGCAGCGGCAATGAGACATACTGTTGTCTGAACTTGAAGAATATTCCAAAAATTTAATAATTATTATGAGTTAGTGTTTTGGTTCTTTAAAAGGTAATACATTACATACTTGAAAGTTCTGAAATAAGACAACTTGGCTGAATAAAACCTGAATAAAAGCAGGATACTAAAATCTCTGGACACGTTAAGAGTAAGAAGAGGAGGTTGTGGGGGGATGAATGAGGGGGTTTATTACCAAGACCTGAGGAGGTCAGGTTATTTTTGTTTGAGGTGAGAAAATAGAGAAATGAAGTGACTGTGAGTGACCACATGGAAGGAGTAGGTTAATTCTCTCTGCTGTGGTGGCTGCTGCAGAGCTTATGGGCTTTCGTGCTGTGATGGGTCCAAGGCCATTCTGATCCTCACTTTTACCTTTTTTGAATGTAAAGCATGTGTTATTTTCTGTAAACTCCACGAACACTTGCTGGCATAGGTGTGGGAGCAGAATTGGTCCTGTGTCTCCCTGTGTGGCTCCTGGTTCCTGGAGCTGTGGCAGAGCAGTGACCGCTCCTGTTCTGTGTGTGAGGCTTCCCACCTGGGGCTGCCACCTGGGGCTGCCACATGCAGGGCACCCTTTCCTCTTCTTTCTTAGAGAAGGTGCTAAATAAAGAGAGATTTCCCATTCCAGCTGGCCCAGGCACTGTGCTGGAACTTGGAGGTGCTTCTCTCCTGTACCCTGCCCCAGCCCAAAGCATCTCAGCTCTCAGCTGTGGCTGTGCTTGTCCACAGGAGTGTTTCTCCTTCTGTCTCAGTGAGACAGTTTACCACTCTTGCTCTGTTTTAGTCACCATTCAAGTGTTTTAGGTGGGTCTAGACCAAGGAAGAGTATTTTTTCAGTCAGCTGACCATAGTAACAATCTGTATTAATCTCTGAGAATTACTTTATTTTAATATTTAAAGAAGTTATTAGTTGAATCTCCATGCTATAAGTCTTCCTTGTGCAATATGTCCATTTTAGGAAAATATAAACAGGCTTAAGAAACTGGGCTTATTTTGACTGTTTTGGAGTAAAGCCCTCTTTCTAAGACTGCTGATTCAGGAGTCTCTTAGAAAAGTACCTTGTACTTCCAAGAAAAAAAATTAAAAATTGTGTCCTCTTCAGTCCCAAGAATGGCAGCTCAGTAACGAGTTCAGTTTGTCAGGCTTTAGGAGAAAGTCACATTAATCCCAAATCCATTTGCTCGAGGTAAACCATGCCTTGTAAATTTAGCCTTGCCTTGTATCCAGGAAAAACCAGGAAAAAAACTTTTTTTTTTTTCATTACTAAAGCCTTGTTAGGGTTGGTGGTAGTTTCATAAGCTGGAGAGGGATTAAGTGTATCGTATATGAAAATTTATAAAGGTAGCAACACAAGTGATATTTCAGGATTCCAGACATTTTGGCCTACAAGAATCCTTCAAGCCCTACCGGCAGAAAAAAAAAAGTGATGCCCTCATCTTAAAACTGCATCCACCCACACTGTGTGCTCTGTGGGTTACAGTCAACCAGAATATTTCCTTTCTAGGCTTCTGCCAAGCAGCCCTTTGATAAGCCAGGACTGGAATTGCTGATTAAATGTTTTTTAAAAGGTAATAACTGCTCATGAGAATTTACGTGTCTGGCTCCATCATTCACTTGCACTGTGCCTCTCTGCCACCTCTGACCATGTGATTTTATATTATCTGATAAAATAGGAACAACTTCATTCTGGCATGATTTTATCTCCCACTGTATTGCTGATGCTGCAATGAATCACGTAATTTCCATTTGATCACACTGTCTTGGCACAACTTGGTCTTCCATTCTGAGGAAGCCAGTGGGGGCATGGTATCCCTTTATCCAGTGTGCTTGTGCCAGCAGAACTTGGAGAAGCACTCCTGGCACTGCCACGGTGTGTGCCTGCAAAATGGGGACCTCTTCCCCTGAGACATCACTCGCTCTCTTTGAACAAACATCTCTTGTTCAGAATAAAAGCTGATTAACATCTTTTCTCATGTGAATAATTGATTTAGATCTTACTCAAATCTGAAGAAATATTTTAAGTTGAAATTGTTTCATCCCATATATTGAACACTAACAAGGATCCTTGCAAACTCCAGCCAACAAATGATCCATTAGTAATTGTCATGAAAAAGATTAATAGTTAATTAGACAATTATCACTGATTTGAAAAGCTGATTCAAGTGAGCTAGTCAGGTGATAGATGGATGTGGAGACTTAATTATCTCTTCCTTGGTACAGATGTGCTTCCCTGGACAGAAACAGGTCACCTGTCAGGATGAGGCTCTTGCTCTCATGGTGCATTCAGGAGACACCACCAACCACCTGGCTGTCTTGTCAGGTGCAAATATTTGTGTGTGTATATATATTTTTTAATCTAAGTAATATTTGCAGAAGATGCTTTGAATGCATCAAGAAAAGGGCATGAAAGAATTGCACATTATTGTTGTTATGAACATGGCAATAATTTATTTTTTTTAAATTCTGACTAATTTTGCTTTGAGAAACCAGTAAAGTTCCATTGCATTAAAAATACTGACGTGGCATATAAAGTAAGTGTATGTAGTGGTGGGTGTACTCAGTTGTGCCTCCCTATTCCAAACCAAACCAGACTGTTACCTTTCCTGGGCAGTGACACCGTGCAGGTGCCCACATATCCATTTGGGATATCAGGTGCAGCCATTTAATTCATGGCCAAGTGCTGAGCTCCGGAAGGTCCTGTTCCATAGTAGCTGGTACTTTAGAACTGGAACAGGGTCCCCTTCCTCGTGCAGTAAAATGATACTAAACCATTCTTGTAAGAGAAAAAACATATTGCTTTATTTGAGATAAACCAGCACATGATGGAATAAATCAATAGCTTACAAGTTTCAGATTGTGTTTTCATTCTAGTTAGGAAAGTATGTAAAATCCTGGATTGGTTTTATAATCTCAAACAGTTTGCTGTAAATACCTTCCTCTCATAAAGATTTTAATGTTTTTTACAAGCTCAAATGTTTCTAGGAAATGCTGGAAACAGCATCCTTTTTAAAAGGAAAGTGTAATAAAGATTTGTTAAATTAAAATGCATACAACTTCAGGTCTAATAAGGAGAGCTTTATTAATGTAGGTGAATTGCAGCAACACATCTGAGGCACCTGCTAAATGTTGATTATAAATTACTCTCATAGACATTGTGATGAGTTTTATATTGTAGCCAGACTTATAAAAGCATGCAGATTGCTTCCCTGAGGGACGGGATATATTTACTTAACAGTGTAGTTAATTGCAATTATTTATTTTCCAGTGATTGCAAATGGCCTCTGCGTTAAAGGTACATGTGGCTACTAGGAATTATTCAATTACCTCTCTTCTTAGTAGTCTAAGGCAAACCCGAGCTTGGATTCCCAGAGGCCAGACAGCAGTGTATTAACTCAATCTGCTCCGCAGCTTTCTGCTGGGGCCAAGCTCTGTAGCCATGAGTCCTCTCAGCAGAGCAAGCCTGAGAAATGCTCATTACCCTGCAGCTGATTTTTTGACATCTTTCATTCCATACTGATGCTGCCACACGTATTGGCAAGATTCATAGGAGGTTAATTAAATCCATCTTCAAAACAACGAGGGGCCAATGAGCCATATCCCCGTTGCAACAGTAAATTAAATGATGCAATTGTTTCTACTTCCATCATAGATAAGGGGAGAGATGAGTGAATGGATTGTTCTCTGGCTGCCTCCTCTGGGGCCCCAGAGGGTCTCGGAGCATGTGGTCATAAACCTGCTCTTAATTTGTGGCTGCAGGAAGGGATGGCCCTGCTATCAGCAGGCAGGGGTCCCGCACGGCGTCACGCTGTGAAGGATGACACGGTAAAAGCGGGGCAGCAGCGCCGAGCAGCAAATCCAGCCGCAGATGCAAATTAACACAAACGCGGTGACAAAGCAGAACGGAAAAGATGATACGTTCGTCAAACTTGGCACTGCCTGGTCCGTAATTAAAACGTACACAAATTAAATACAATTATCTCGTGCTTTCTGATAGGGCTGGGCGTCATGAAGCTAATGAATCCCCGGTGTGTGCGCCGGCCCCGCTCGCTGCGGCGGCAGCTGTGCCCTCAGCTGGCAGTGCCGGCGGGGACAGCGGTGCCGGCAGCGCCGGCCCCGCACCTGCCATCCATCACCGCCACCGCCACCGTCACCTGCTGGCAGCGCGGGGACGGCCGGCACGGGGCACCCTGGCTGCCCGCGGGCTGTGCGTGCGCGCTCGGAGCGGGCTGCGAGCGGTGAGCGGCTGTCAGCGGGCGTGGGGCGCCTGTGGGCTCCCGGCACGGGGATCCGCAGGGCGCCTGTGAGCTCCCGGCACGGGGATCCGCAGGGCGCCTGTGAGCTCCCGGCACGGGGATCCGCAGGGCGCCTGGCAGCTTCTGGTGCAGGGATCTGCAGGGCACCTGGCAGCTCCTGGTGCAGGGATCTGCAGGGCACCTGGCAGCTCCTGGCAGAGGGATCTGCAGGGCACCTGGCAGCTCCTGGTGCAGGGATCCGCAGGGCACCTGGCAGCTCCTGGTACGGGGATCTGCAGGGCACCTGGCAGCTCCTGGCACGGGGATCTGCAGGGCACCTGGCAGCTCCTGGCAGAGGGATCTGCAGGGCACCTGGCAGCTCCTGGTGCAGGGATCTGCAGGGCACCTGGCAGCTCCTGGCAGAGGGATCTGCAGGGCACCTGGCAGCTCCTGGTGCAGGGATCTGCAGGGCACCTGGCAGCTCCAGAGGCCGCGGCTTCGTGCAGGAACAGCGGGCTCAGCAATGGCTCGCAGTCGGTGCGATCCTCCTGCCGGGTGCAGGGAGCCCCTGCAGCCTGCCAGGCGTGACAGGGCTGTGTCTGCAGGAGGCAGGTGCTGTCTGCCGGACATGCTGAGGTGTGTCTGTCGCTTTGTGACATGCCCGGGGCTTTGCCCCTGTGCCGTGGGGAGCGCCGGAGTCAGGATATCGGCAGCAGTTCATCCCGTGCTTACCTTCAAGCACCAGCAGCCAGCTCTTCTCAGGCACGGCAAGGGGGCTCACGGTGCAGCAGGGACTGGGGCTGGAAAAACACACAGATAACCAACCAGAAATCATACCTGGACTTTAAAGTTACTCTTATCTAGGCAGGTGTAGTCTGAGTATAGCAATGTATAGGAGTATAGCAATGCATAATGTAAATCTGTAATAAGTACTTTAATAAAGCCACCTGTTAATTGGTTTTTTGTTTATTTCTAGTGTAGAAACTTATCAGCTCAAATGGGGCAGAATATCACCTGGGAAGATGCTATAAAATCCCCCTTTTAAAGAATTATTTCATTTTAGAAGGAATAGGTGTACCTACAAAAAGTGAATTCTTTTTACATTTCAATTTATTCCTGGGTGTTGCTGCAATACAAATTTGTCACATCTATGTATGAATCATGCACTAGTATTTAGATCACCCACTGATGATCTAAAACAAAGGGCAAGGGGAAGGAAAGGTTTACACTCTGCATATTTGCAATGTATTAAAAGACTGTGAACACCTGTTTTCATTGCCATAAATGGAAGCCTAGAGGGAGTTTTTTTCAAAAAAATTACACTGTGTATTAAAGAATTATATTTTGCTTACTTATCAGAAACAAAATTGGGTAGAAAGAATTTGGTAGCTATCTGGAAATCAAGGAACAGGATCATATTTGCCTCTATCATCAGCAACTCCTGTTGTGATGGCAAATTTTATTCTTGAATAGGAGTCAGAAATACAGTGAAAGTTGATGAACTGAATGCACAAAATCTCTGGATGTGTGTGCAGCTATGTTAAAACATTAAAAAGTTTCTTTATTTTACCTGAAAATAGTAAGTCTCAAAAGTTGTAGAAAAGAGTACTAAGAAACCAAGATGGATATTTTGTTAAAAAAAAACACTTTTTTTAAAATTTAGATTTGACCAGTGGTAAATGTGGTCAGCCTCAGGGAGAATGGACAAAGGTGATGCCTAAAGTATGTACAGCTAATTTGTAGTAGGATATTGCATGGGCCGGGCAGCAAATGATGGTGGTGAGAGACACCAGTTGCTGTTGCATTAGGTCATTTGGCTTGTAATTGAAATCCTGATCACATCTGTTTGCATTGCAGTGAAAGCTCTTTATCCAAACTGTGATTATCTGAGCTGTGTTGGCAGGTAGAGCCCCTCGGGCTCCCGGCTGGGGTTTGTGCCTGTCACAGTGGTACAGACCCCCCTGATGGACAGCACTGCTCTCCTTCCCTGAGGCACAGGCAGTTCAGTGGGGTCTCTGCCGTGAAGCTGGCAGGACAAAGGTGTTCAGAATATTGTTGGATTGTACCTTACAATGCAGGCATACACGTACATACATGTATTCCTCTTTGGCAGACAGATTTTCTGTTTGTTTCTCTTTCTTCCATCTTATCCAGCCCTCTTTGCACTAACACAGGCAAATGGACCTGGTCCTCTTTTCACTGTAAATTAGCATAGACATCAGTATTAATTTTAAGAAAGTTCAGGAAACACACCTTGAACTGCTTAGCACCACAGAATAAGCACTTGCAGCCTGTTACTTTTCTCTCTTTCATGGTTCTTGCTCTCACAGTTCCTTAGCAGAAAGGTAAGAAACAGGACAGCAGCTTCTGTTCCTCAACCCCTCTGAGGAGAGCTCACACAGTGGTAATTTCAAAAAAATTTATATTGGATGCTGGTCTCCACTGTATTTTATTATGTGCATTATTAAAGGAAACTTTGACTTTCTGATCTACATGATGTGTCCACAAATCTGCCTTTATTAGTATTGATAATTCAGACAGCAATTTTACCTTTGTCAGAATAGGATTTCCCATAATGTGTCATTTTTTCCCGGTCCCAATTTGAGATGAGAATTTGACATTTCAAAGCAAAATATGCAAAGTGGCAATCTAGGAATCTCAAATCATCTGTAATTGCTGTAACATTTAGGTTGCTCCTTCTCCAAGGAAAGAAAGATAAAGCTTTCTGGCCCTTTATGTAGTCATGCAAAAATGAGTCGCCTTTGCCTGGTACCACATGGCAAGAGAGGTTCTCCATGTCCTGCACTGCATGAAATACCTCTTCAATCTGCACCCTTACCAGGGAGATCAAACTCCTTTCTTCTCACACAGAAGTCAAAAGAGTGGGAAGGGGGCAGGATGCAAGTTCTAGCAGTGACTGAGACATTACCTCCTGTGAAAATTTTATCATCCTAGCTCCACCTTATTAAAGTCTAATCCTGAATTCTCACATTACTGCTTACACAAGAAGTGTGTTAGGATGTAATTTACAGCTCTTTCAAGCTTTCACAAGGGTCATCAATGTGTAATATTTTAATATGTAAAGCTGTTAAGGGGTTAAAACCAATTGTATGAAAAGAGATTATAGGATCTTTATCACATGTTGTTTATCTGATCAACAGTTAACAATTTAAGACAGTATTATCCTAGTAAAAAGAAGATTTGTTTCAGATACTGACATAAACATCCCCTCATAATAGTGGCTTTTCATTTACTGCGTTGCAATGTACCATAAGCTTAAAGGCACAACAGCTTCTTTGTGTGTCTCAATAATGCCTGTCCAGAGTGATGTCAGTCAATTTTTGACCTATACAGTCTGATGTTATTCTCAACGATCATGGAATAGATTTTTTTTTTTTTTTTAAATGAGTGAAGAGTATGCCAATAAAATCCTTGAAAATTATAATATTTCTTCATGGCATCTTCCTCTGGAAGGACAAGGTATATTACCACATGGGCCTTTCTGTGGAGTCGTGTTTCCTCTGGCTTCTGCTGGTTTTTGTTGTTTTCTTTGCAGCTGACTTTCCACACTTTCGTGTAACTTGCCCTTTCAGTGGGACAAATAAACACTAACAATTAATAGCTCTTTCTGGTAGAGGTAGGAAAAGAAACAGTATGTATGAAACAGCCCCCTGGTAGGAGCAGATTCTGAGTTCAGCCTGTGTGGTGGCACTGCTGGGGTCCCATATAAAAAGTGTTTGACAAGCTGGCTTCCTCGTGCTCCTTGGAAACTATTCCTGCAAGGTGGGGGAAAAGGCTGTGGAGTGGGCCAGGGTTCATTTAGGGTGCACAGAATGCCTCGGGGGGATCCCCCTCCTGGCACAGCTCTGGGGGGTACTCCCCATCCCCAGCCCAGGCAGTGGGAAGAGGCAGCGCTCTGACCCAGCATCACTGACAGATATGCTCAGCCTCTGCTGCTTTCCTGTCATAAAAGGGAGGAAATCAGCTTCCTGGGGGGAAAACATCTTCCTGAGCTCTTAGTGAAGCACATCTGCTCAGCCTTGCCAGGCAGGAGCACAGACTGAGCCCCCACACTCAGTTCTGCCACGTGGTTCGGGGCAGGGGGGCTGTTCAGCAGCTGTGGATGACTCCCATCATCTCCTGTCCAGCTCTGAGCACAGCAGACAGCTCTCTGACAGGAAAAGGCTGCTCATTTGCTCTCCAGCCTCAAGAAGTCTGGGCTGCATTAGGGTGCACTGCTGCTTGCTGCATCCAGCTCTGGTCCTCACGGTTCTGGCGAGCCTGCTGCGCAGCACTCAGGTCCCCTTGCTCCCTTAGAGACAGGAAAGAAATGCATATACTGGTGGAACTCCTTATGGAGATCACACTGTGCTTCTAAGATGCTGCTTCTGGATTATTTTTATTCATATAACCCTAATGGTCCCCTGAAAATTAAACCAGATGTAGTTTTTTGTTTGTTTTCTGAATTCAGTGTAACTATAGTACTGCCATTATGCTTGCAGAACACAAACATAAGCTGAATTGAGTTGGACTTTAGTGTGGATCCTGTGTTTTCCCATCAGTGTCATTTGGGGCTTTTTTAATCATGGAGTCTGCAGTGCAGCCCCTGAGCTGCTCTTGGAGAAGCATCTCCAGACTCCAGCTGCACTGCTGTCTCTTCCCTTCAATGGGAGCCGAGGAAGTGTCACAGGAGGTGGCACTGTGCCACCCCTTCATCACCTGCTTCAGAGTAGAGTCAAAGGTGTGCTAAATGCTTGAGTGATGACAGCTGAACTTAAGCAAGCCTAAGGTCCAGAGTGTACAAGAGATTTAAATGAAGATTGCCAAAGTGGGATGGAAATTTGTTTTCTTCTGTCTGCTGGGTATTTTACATTATGTAAAATGAATACTAGATGATAATTGCCAGTGTGGTATCTTGTATTGATTTAATTCAATAAGCAACTTCACCTCCACCTTTTGCATGCACTTGCCTGAAAATATATGCATTATGAAGGCAGTGATTCAAAGTCTTTAGGAAATCAATACCCAGGCAGGATTCTGTTCTTCAAATATTGACAGCAGAATAACTCTAAGAAACAATGACAAACAATAAAAGCAGGGTTAGACATAATGAAGGCTGCAATTCTTCTGTTGTTAGGCTGTGTGGAGGGCTCAAACTGCTGCCTGATGCTGCATACGTGCTTCAACAAACAGCTGACGCTGGCCCTTTGCTGTCAGAATTTCTGGTGAAACCTGTGACCACTGAAGTAAAAGCCAGTTTCTGCCTATGATTCCTATACAGATGGCTGTTTCACCTGATGCTTTGCCAATAACTCACATGGATTTATTTCAGCCATGTGTGTGCACTGGGGAGATACAGAAGGGTGTATATAGACTGTTAGCATTAACATTGTTACCACCTTTGATAATTTCTGTAGAACTAAATGGAATTTGCACTGAAGCTGGTGAATTACAGATTTTTAACTGATCACATCTGTGTACCAGTTCACAGTGGGTTTTTGTAGTGGTAATTTTAAAATCCTATAATACGGGCAGCTCAATTTCCTGCACACTGAGTATAGTTCTCAGAAGTTAATGTCCTTGATGGAGTAAAACGTGCCAAGTTAGTGGAAACTGCACTGGTTGCTCAGTTGACAGCAGTTCTGAAATCACATTGCTGTAGATTGTTCAGCACTGCAACTATCAGTAATACTACATTATTAGCACTCATGCAGAAACCTCTGATGACAGTCCAAAAATTCAGATGAATATAAATTCTTTTTCCCTTAGATGTGGAAGGCTTATGAAGGGTAGCTCTTTACAGTATTACCTGAGTTGTTGATGTCATAGAAAGAGTCAACAAGACTTATTTTTCGTTTTTATCCTTCATTTTTGCAGCTTTAACAAGTGCTGAATTTCACAAGGATGTCAGTATTGTAGCCATAAAAGGTTCAAGAACTCTGTTCGCATCTGGAAGTAAAAAAATCATTAGGCTTTTCCCTGAATGTACTGGAAATTTCCTACATTTGAATATTTATGTATCATTTAAAAATGAAGAAAAGCTTTGAGCCACCAGTGCCTGAGTGATGTTTCCTGACAGATCACTCAGGAGAAGGAATTTAAAGAGTAGGAATGGCCGTTTGTAACTGCCCATCTGTAACCAACAGGTTTGAAAGTTGGTTTGGAACAAATTGGTGTACTTGGGACATTACAGAATTTTAGAAGAATAAATTTGTTCCTGTAGTTAAGGGGGAAGAAAGGAGGGAGACACTGAGCAAGGTTCTCAATAGCTGAAGGCTCATTAGCTTGACATTCATTTCAGGCAACCTAATGCAAGAGTTGGTAATGAGAAGAAAATTGAGAGAGAAAATGCAGTCACAAAACATGCTTGAACAAGGCAGTTTATCCTGAGATTAACAGCTTGGGTGAAAGTGGTGAAGTGAAATCAAGTGATCCTTTGGCAAGATGAGTTTGTTGAAAACATCAGTGTTTGACTTTGCATTAGTCTGTGTTGCACAGGCAGGAGCACCAAGGGGTCAGTGGCAGAGTGGTGGGAGACGCCAAAGGCAAACAGCTGCCAACAACTGAACCTCAGCTCCCACAGCAATGCCGTGGCATAATCATTCAGGCATCTTTAGGTAAATTTATTGTAATTGCATATTTGACTTTACATGTGGCTGCTGAGCCTGTGTATTGAAATCCGTTGCACACCTCCACTCCAGGTATTGCAAAGTCACCGTTAGGTGTGAGAGGAGAGCAGGGCCCTCTGTCCTCTTACCCAGACACTGGGCCAGATCTGAGTGCCAAGGAGGAGTTGTTTTCAGAGCTTGTAGGGCCAGCTTTGCTGAGCCGGGCTTCCTTAGAGATCGACTCCAGTTAACTCAGACACCCCTTGCCAGTAGGTCAGAGGGTTTCCCAGGAGTTTGCAGTCAGAAGGCTGTGGTTTCATACTTTGCTGTGTTCACAGCAGTGTCCCCCTTCCTTTTGGGTCTAAGTGATGTTTAGAAGCTGCTAACAGACAATTGAAAATGAAAAATCATACATGGGAAATTAGCCACAAGAGTGATCAATAAGTAGTTCTGTTCCTGGAGTGACTGCCAGAGGAATTGGTGAGTGTCCTGTGTGTTACCAAGGGGTCATGACTTTCTGAAGGTTTGTTTTAGTCAAAGAGGTGCCATTTGCTTTAGTTGAGGATGAAATCGGTGCCACGTAGGATCTGGTATGTATGATTAGAGTGGACAAATGCACAGTCACTTCTGGATGGAGTTTCAACCTGTAATTTCTTAAGCTTCCTACGCAGGCTTAGATACCTTCAATCTCAGCTTTGTTTGTCATTAAAATAATTCCTACTGATTGTGATGCTGGTGGAAAAAGATTCCACTTCTTTATTTCTTTACTGTGTGAGTCTCATTGATGCTAATAACTATCAAATTAAATCTGCACCTGACCACAAGCAGCTGATGGAACATTCCTTTTAGCCATCCACTGTATCCCTGATAGAGACAATCAATAGGTAAAATCTATGCAAATGAGCAGAGTTCAAATGAGGGCTACTCTAAACAGGACTTAAGCTATGCACCCGCCTTTGTGCCAAATTTTTCAAGGTTTTTTCTCCTGTAATGAATACATGTATTTTGTGCATTGGAGCATGGCACAGGGCCTTTTGGATGGCAGGCTCTTCAAGAGAGAGGAAGAGAGTTTTAATCACAAAAGCAGAAACTTCAGTCAGAGGAATGATTCCACACTTTGTTTCATTTGTAAATGCTGCGTTTTGGCTTTTGTGAAACACAACCCAAGTCCAATTCAGGACAGCGCTTCAAGGATTCTTTCCATGGGGCTTTTTGAGTCTGAAATAGTGCACATGAAAAGAACAGGAGATTGAACATAATTTGTTCCAACAGCTAGTCTAAGATTTTTTCCAATCAAGATTCTTTCAGCATATTCCTCTTTGTTGAGCTGTAAGCAGCTTTTAAAATAATGGCATTAGCCTATATTTCAGGGCTTCGCTGGGTGTTTCCAGCTCTGGTGATTAGTTACAAGAAATAGAAATGCCTGTATTGTAACCTTTTAATGGCTGTGGGAGACTTGTAAACTAAGTTGAGATTTAAGCAATTTGTAGATTTCAAAATGAGCTGTAGAGTTCATTGAGAAAGAAAAATGCGTCATTGAAATTCATGGTGCCACTTTGGTTTTCTTAGCTGAGATTTATCAGTGAAAGCCATATTGCTTTCCCTTTGCCTTTATTTTAAAGCTCTTCAATACATTGTTTTTAAGGTCCATTTCTTTTACAAGCTTTTCCTTTCAGCTTGCTCAGGGTATTGGGCCCTATGAACATCTGTTTGTGCCTAAAATCAGCCAGGACCTGGACTGTACCCTGCCTCCCTCCTCCCCTTTGTTTCCAGAGGCTATTGTTTCCGATTTCATGCTATCAGAGGGGCTGCATGTTTTCCTGTGTGAAGTTGTCAGAGAGATAAAAGCACAGGAGCAGGGTCACATTTCGAGGGATGGGCATGAAAAATTGGTAAAATGTATCTTGGGGGCCACCCACAAGACTTGCCTGAAGAAATTCAGAAGTAGAGAGTAGAATTGTGATTTTGTGCAAATTCCAGGGTGGAATAAGCAGTAATGAAGTAAGTGTTTAACTGCCAGAAATCTTTAGTCAAATTTACACTTGGTTGACTTATTCCTGTTAGGTAGCTTGAGAGCCTCTAGTTGCACTTAGTTACAAAGAAAATACCATCATCTTCACTGCAGTGCCTGCCCATATCCCCTCAGAATGACAGCGAGAGGCCAGAAGATTTAAAGCCAGTGTTACACCTTTCAGCCATCAGAGTGTACTGGGGAAACGAGAGGCAGTACTGGTGGTTCTGCCTGTCCAAAATTTTCAGTGCAGGATCACAGAATCATTGGCTTGTATGATACAAGACCTGCAAGGAGTACAGTAAGGATGATGACGATGAAAGAAAGACAAACTGTGCATCTTAATTAACCTAATGAAACACATCTTCCAGTAAGGAAGCAGGCTACTATCATTGTACCTGTGGCTGTGGTTTATAATGCTGCAAACCATGGTCAGCCAAAACACACTCTTTTGTCTGACATGAGTTCCAGAAGTGGCACCCTGCTTTGGAAAAATGCAGAGTGGTTCATGTGGTAGCAGGAGGGCAGAAGAGCCGCAGTCACAGCTGAGCCCCTTCCCCACCTGCAGTAACCCAGCAGGGAGAGCTTGCAGGTGTCTTACAGGTGCTCCTCTGAAAGCACCAAACAGCCAGGAAAGAGTTGTGCCTGTCCCTAGCTTAGTGTCAGTAGAACTAAAGCAGTGCCTTGCTAGTTTGTTTGGTTTATGATTTCAACTCTTCACTTACATCTCTACCAGGTATGTATTGAAGAAAATGGTTTAACAGTACTGGTTTAGGTCAGGGCTTCACTAAGATAGTTACTTTTGTTTTAGAAGCTTGTAATGAGGATTTTGTTAAAGCACATGATGGGAATACAAATAAAATATGTAAGTTGTATTTTTTCGAAGGCAACTGATAGATAAGGGATGCCAAGTAAGGTGTTATCTTGCTGCCATATGGCTTCTGAATTACTAAATTATAAATGTGATACAAATCAGCCCAATACTGGAATTTCAAGGAGATTTATTTTTTCTATTTTTTTTTTCCAAATAGAAGTTAATTATTTTTTTCTTAAATGTGTAAATTATTTGCACTTTAATATGACAAAGTAAATATACATTCTGAGTTCTGTTGAATTTAGCAGCACTTTGGCTATGGAAATTCAGCAGTGGAACACTAATATGCAGGTTTTTTTCCATTTTGCTAATATAGTAGAAAAAAAATACTAAATATGCTTTGATTATTGTTGAATTTATATCCTTTATGGTAGTACTTTTGGATATTAATTTCATAAATAGATACAGAAGAAAGCAGCAACACTGCAAAGTGTGTAACAGTTGTGTAGGTGAGTTTAAAGAAGACCACTCAGTGAGTATTTTTCACTTATTAGCACTTGTATTTTAGCTTGCAGTGACTGTGGTCAGGGTTATGGGTCCCACGGCAGGGATGGCTGTGGAGGTGACATCCCCTGCTGGCACAGAGGGGCCTGCCCCTGTGAGTGCCATGCCAGGGTCCTGGCAGGTTCCTGTGTGGCCAGGGCTCCCCCAAGGGTCCTGCCAGCCCCACGGTGCCCTGCCTTGTGTGCTCCTGTTCCAGGCAGGCAGCAGAGCACACACATCCTCAGACCAGGTGTGAGGAGACATCTGGGCAGGAAGTCTCACCAGCACAATTCCAGTTTCGAGGGGAAAAGGATAATCTGTTCCTTTCTCAGCACACTGACCACCATGATTTAATGTCTTTCACCGCTTCAAGTGCTACTTGAAGAACTTAAACACTGCTGTTAGCATGCATTGCTAGTCTTAATGGGTATAAATGCTTTTTAAAATCACAACTTTCTTATACCAGCAGTTTTCTTTGGCATACTTGTCTAATTTTGGGTGGATTAAAGAATTTACTTTGTTTAGCTTTGTCTCAAAAGGGAAAAGAAGAAAGGCTAGAGTAAAAATTAATTGCACATCTTAAAATCTGTTGCAACATTTCCCTTTTTTCTGACTAAAAGTGAGTGAAAAAGGCCTCTCTAGAGGAAATAAAGAAGTTATTACAACTTCTACTATTTTGTAGAGTATGAAAAAGCTTTCTGTATGTTAAACAGTCTTGTGGACATCTGGCATGATTGGTTTTAATCTGCTGACTAAAAAGTCAGGATTAAATCTTGCTTTACACCTCTTTGTATTGCGGTCAGTAAGTGACAGAGCTGCCCTGAAACAATGGCACTACTTATTCCACCCAATATGCCATGTGGTAGATCACCCCTTTTTTCAGCACCACTTCTCTGCAAAGACAATGAAGCATCTGGTGGGGTTTTCCTGTGTCCAGGATATTTTTTGTCAGTAATTTCACTCAGCCGCTCTGCTTAGCTCTCCCTCGGTGCTACTTTTTGAGATGGGGTTTGCCAAATCCAGTGGCAAGGGGTCAGTAGGCCAAAGTGATGAATTTTTATGTGCCTGTTCCTTGTGTTTCTGCTCAGTCATGATTCTTTGCGCGCTGCGCTGCCTCTGAAAGGGAGCCACAGTGAGCAATTTGTCCTCCCAGGCTGGGGAGAATGGGGAGGCAGATGAGTTAAAGTAGCGTGTAAGACTGTGGACAGAGCTGCGCACAAATGTTTTCTGATGGCAGAACAGAATCCTCCTGTCACTATTCAGCGCGAGAGGGGCTTGGGAGATTTGTAGCCTGTTGGCTTTCGATCAAGTGACAAATGAATTTAACAGCACTTAAAGATACAGCGGAAAGAATAGCACTTCACAATCCAGCCCCAGCTGCGAGCTCTAAAATGATGCTGCATTAACTCTTCTGTACTCACGTGTCTCACACATTTGAATCTTGGTTTGCGTAACAAAAATAATTTCATTTCTGTTTCAGAAACTCTGTAGAATACACTTTCTGGTTGTTTGGCCCAGTCAGGTCCCATCCCCTCTGGGGAGTCTTTGGTTGTTACAAGCAGGAGGACCCTGGTTGTCTCATTTCCTGCAGAGCTTTCTGTCCTCACTCAGTGGTGCCCTCAGTGATGGGGTCAAATGAGCCAGGGATCAGCATTCACTGCGGGGTTAAATCCCTTTGGATCCCCAGCCCGTGCTGTGGAGTTGCTGTTCCTCCAAGTTGTTCTCTCTGTGATCAGCTGTGCCCCTAGTTGGCCAAGGGCTGTTGGTCCCGCGCCTTGAACCTGTCAGTGGAAACCATTTCCTGGAGGTCCTGAACATTGCTGTACTGCACAGCACTTGGCTCTCACACCATCACAAACCAAGCCAGAAGGAACTCAGAGCTGCATTACCAGGGTGGTGAATAGAGGCAGTACATAGAACGTGCCACCCTGTTTCCTCTCTCCACACTGACTGTTCTACCCCACAGCTGTTTTTATGTGATGTCAGTCTTCTTTGGGTGTGTACACATGCTGATCTGTCAGTCCATCTTAGCTTTCATCAAGGAGAATATACCAGACATTGGGTACCCACCTTGCACATTATTTTATAAAAATATTGTTAATTCATTTAATCCACAATTACTTATTTTAATGTGTGAATATGGGCTCCTGGAAATGGGTGAACTCCATGATGTCCTGGGTCTCATTGAAGAAGCACCAGCCTGCTGGTGGGCAGTGTGCCTGGGGGCAGCCCGGCAGCTCAGCTGTGGCCAGGGCGCTGCAGCAGCCAGGCACCCGCACAACCGCAGGGCTGGGAGAGGGACAGCTCAACAATCCCACCTCATGGCTCTCAGAGCTGTCTGAACATAACCAGCTATAAAGGATTATTTCAACTTACAGGCTGCTGGACTCATATTCCATTTCAAAAGTGAATAAAGCAGCAAATGATGGTGAACCAGACAGGGAGTACGACAATGAGAAATGAATGAGATATGCCAGGATAAAAAGGAATTGAGTTCAAAGAGGCTGGACAAACAAAACAACAGGGGAAAAATACAGTAAAGAAATGGTTCACATGCTGCATCAGGAAGACATCACCTGGTCAGCGAAGTTTTAGTCTCACCATAACACCATGCAGCATGTTTCAGTTAACACAGTGAATGTTGCATTCCAAACTTGTTCAGGACTGGAAACCAGATGCAGTGACCTCAAGATTACTTTCCTGTCACATTTGTTTCTTTAAATAGTAAAGTTAGCTTGGAATGGGTTTTTTCCCATAGATAGAAAACAGTGGAAGAACATAGACACCTCTTCCACTTTGCTGTGGATGCTCATGACCGTTCTATGAGCTGGAGGGCGTTCATCCATTCTGGGGGGCACATGTCCATCCTAAAGGGCATGTGTCCATCCTGGAGGGCATGTGTCCACCTGTCCATCCCACCGTTGTGCTTAGGCTTAGCAAGAGTCCAAGCCTGAGCTGCTGGCAGCCCACAACATACTTGTGCCTCATGCAAGTCACTTACCTGTTCCACGTCTCAAATCCCATCTTTGTTACGGGACTAAAGATTTTTTTTGCTGGTTTGCATAATAGGAAGAAGAAAAAAGTTTATTTCTTTATTATTTCTAGTTTTGTGATTAAAAGTATTCAGTGCCTGCCTCAGGACATCTAAATTTTAGGTACATGCATAGTTTGATTTCAGAATTGCCCAACACTACATATTTTGAATGTCAACTCCTAGTTATACCTGCTGCTGAGAGTCTACTATGTGGGAGCCAAAGGGTCACACTCTCCAAAGGTTAAGCCTTTAACTTGAGCTGTGTCACACCATTGATCTTGTTAAAAACTCCCCATTATTTTAAAGGGCAAACTCCTGAATTTACTCAGTTTGGCAGTGCTGGTTGGGAGTGTTTCTGGGCTTGCTGTTCATTCTGAGGTCTGGTGAGAGCATGGAGCACTCCCATGGGCTGGCCCGTGCTGTGTCAGGACATGTGCTCCCTGCAAGGCTGGAGGAGAATGAAGCTGACAGACTCCAGAGACTGCAGAGTCCAGTGCTGGAAGTCAGGAAGCACCAAATCATTTTCTTAGGTGTTGGCTTAAATTTTTGCTACTTGATGTTGCTGCTTCCATGTTTCATTTCTTATGGCTGTAAGAAACCATGAAGTTTGGAGGCAGCAGAAACACAAACACCATCAGTGAGCACACAGGCAAATGTTACCACTCAAAGCAAAGGCAATTGCAAGGCACACAGGAGCAGATGGGGTTCACAGGCTGTTTAGCTTTTAGAATGAAAAGAAATAGAGGTTCCTATTCTGCAAGTTAGATAAAAGCAAGTTTAGCTATAAGGAGAGAAGCTGCTTCTTATTCCATTCCTCCTGAATTCAAGAGAGCAGGGGATTTTATGTTTCTCTGCAGAAACAGATTTACATCACAGATTCTATGTGCTTCATCAAAGTCTTTGCTGAACAGAACCAATAGACCCAGTCCTCTGCCTGGTCAGCTGGAGTGGAAGAGTGTAAGTGCTCTGAAGGTTTCCAACAAGGAATTTCTCAAGCTGGCATTACTGCACAGCCAAAGCAGAAAAAATAATGGAAGATAGGTAACAGAACATCTGAGTAGATCTGAAGAGGATCACACCTTATGGAACAAGACATATATATTGCGTTTATGCAGAGAATTTCCTTAGGAACAGTTGGACTGACCCAGTTTCTGTAATTAAGAAAAAGCAAATATTTCTCTTAGAATACTCCGTCAGGACTACTTGAGATCAAGTAGTAATACAAAATTATTTAGAAGGATGGACAGGAGGAGGGAAAGGATTTTTCTGGGAGATTGCTTTCAAGTTCCGATCTTGTGCTGTGGGCTTATCTGGATCTGGTCAAAGTCCTGAATGCATATTATTGATGTCTGATGTCAGCAAGTGAATTTAAACTGAGGCTTTAAAAAGTGAGCAGAGGAGCCCTTTACTTTTGTCCGCAGAGACCCTGCACAGTTCTGTATCCTGATTCACACAGGTGCCAGACAGCTCCAGGTAAATTGTTTGTAAATCACCGTGTAGATGCTTTGCTGAACTCAGGCTTGAGATCATAGTCAGGAAAATGAAACAGGAGAGTACAAAAAGATGTGCAACCTGACCTGAGAGACAGAGAGAGAAAATAAGAAGGTAATCAGCATGCAGGGGAATATGAAAAAGGAGTTCTAGCCTGATCTGTAAACTTGGAGAATCTGAGAGGCAGAGGCCTTTTGCAATTAATTCAGATTCTTTTCTGAAGAAGAGAATTTAAAAGAGAGCCATAATTGCCACCAGCTGTTGGCACAGAGCAAAACTGCTGAGGCAGAGGCCACAGTCAGGGACCTCAGGGCTCTCTCCAGACCTGGAGAAGGGCAGGCTGTGCCACCGACACATGGCACTGAGCCGGCCACTCTGGCACCGGGCCAGCTGTTCCACCTGTGAGCCAGCCATTCCAGTGCCCATCCCTGCCCGGGCTGGGGTCTGCAGCAGCATGCTGTGCTAAGCCTGGCCTACTGCCTGCTGAGCAAACATGCACAGGAACCACAGACAGTGCTGCCAGGGATGGCTCTGTAGGAGCTGGGTGGTGCTTTGGGCAGTGCCGGGGCAGGGAAGCCGCCCTGCCCAAGGCGGGTGCGCAGGTACGCTGTGCCGCCTGACAGCTGCCGTGCTGTCACCTGGGCTCTCAGGTCACTCAGCACAGTGCCTGAAAAGTAAACAGGAAAGGTTTGGTATTGCCTGGTGACATGCTGTGGTAATCTTGTCATGAATTATCTCAGTTTCTGGACAAGAAGATGCATTTTATAATTAACCTAGTGTTGCTGTCAAATTGAGACCAAAGGAAAGCAGGTTGTTTCCAGCAGGGATCATTTGTTTTAGGGAGGCAGGAGATCTCTGGGACAATGGGAGCATGAGGATACTGTTTTGGTGCTGATTTTTTGGTCACAGACACCACCCAAAGAAGCATTTTAAAATATCCCAGAATATCCCTGTGCCACAGTTCAGTAGGAGGGCTGCATGGAGGGGACCAGAGCTCCCATAGGTCCCGGGCAGCTCCTGGGCCAGGCGCTCACAGGGGTGAGATTGGTGCTTCTTTAACCTGCCCGTGAGGTTAAATCAGTCCCGACATGGGCACAGGCAGCAGGGTCATGTCAGTGGTAGTGATGTGCCTTCAGAAGAAGGGCTGTACACAGGGCACATGAGCAGTGCCACCAGACAGGGGCAGGGCACAGGTCTCACCCTGCTGCCACCCAGCTCCACCACCACTGCCTAGCCTGGATAGGAGCTGACTCCTCTGGGAACATCCAAAGAGAAAGTAATTTTATTGGTACTTTACATGGATTCTCATTAATACTTGTTTGTGTTTGTTCTTTATTCAGCTAACACTTACGTCACTGCTGAGTTCAGTTCCTGCTGCTGGAAAGTGTAGTAGCTGTTCTGGGATATTATTGCTATTTGCACACAGTTAAAGTTAACACAAGGTAATATATAGTCTAAAGGATATTTTTTTCAATAGAAGTGTATGTCCTCTCAGACAGGGTTTGGTTGCTGTACCCTGGAGATCGAGCCCTGGGATGCCCTTGATTTTTGCAGCAGCTGTGAAGCCAAAAACCTCTGTGGCTGTGAAAAATTGGCTATAATAAGCCTCAATTTCAGTGGGAAGGTGCAGTTTAAAAAGCACGATGTTATCTGTCCTGTAGTTACAACTCTCATTGACTCAGAAAGTTACATATAACTTAGTTTTTCTCACTTGCAAATTTTAATTCTCTGACGTCATTTGACTTGGGGAATTTGCTGCTAGTATATTCCCAATATCCAGGAAATCATGTCATCTCCTCAAAGGTAAGGAGGAGGCAAACAAGACAGATGCTTCTGTTATTCCCAAAGAAGCAAATATTTTACTGATTATTTCAAGTACAATTTGCATCCAGATTATAATATTTTTTAAAAATATTATCCTAGTTTAATAAGTGTCAGACTGATTTTGGGTCTTGAGCAGCATTTCAGAAATATTTCACTTTCATAATTAGATGATACATGTATGTCTGTCTTTTCTGTCGTTCCAGAATCCACAGAGTATTTGACTGGAAAAAAATTAAATATCTTAAATTTAGTTGATTTGGTTGCTCATGTGCTCAAGACCTTATTTCACTTAGCTCCTGTCAGGAATCGTCAGACTCTGCTCTTCTTTCCTAGCCACGAGTACGTCTGTGTCAATCTGTGCAGCTTGCTGCAAATTCCAGTGGCAGCTATTGCTGAACTTTATTAATTGTAAAGGAACAATGTATATATTCTATTTCCCTTCCATTCTTTAAGAAGAATTCAAAGTAATAATAAGTCCTGAGTATTCAAATAATAGAGAACAATAATGCACATCTTTAGCATCAGTGGACAGATGCAGTAGAACAGGCTGAGGCTGTAGGTGTTTAAATACCCCCTTTTGGGGGGTTTCCCTCCCACCCCCCAAAAATTACTGAGGGACTTACAAGCATGTAGTAGCTCACACATCAGGACGTGGACTCAGAGTCTAAAGTGTGGAATCCAAGAAAAATCAGCTGCAGTTTCCAGCCAAGCAGGAGGCAGCAGTGCAGTCCACAGCTGCTCAGTGTTCCCATATAAACACGATACAAAGTGTGTGTTATAGACTGTTGTGTGTTTTATGTATATAACAATTGTTTTAATGCCTGTATCCCTACTTACTCTAAGTATGAAGAAATGCAGTCTTAAACACTTTGATTTGTGGTGTATGTGGGGGAGCAGAAGGTGTGTTATGCTGTAAATCAACAGTGTAATTCTGAGAATTGCCGAGTTTAGAAGAAGTTCCAGATTTGTCTCTTGTAAATATAAAAACCATTTCCTCCTAGCTTTATGTAATAGGATGTTGTTATTACATTCCAAGGCCGTTGTCAGGAAAGTTGTTACTGTGTTTTGCAATTCAATATACATAAGTTATTGCAAAGGGCTATTTCAAAAGTGTTACAAAGCATCTACCTGTATATAGTATGGAAAACAGAAATGAAATATGGCTGTGTTTGCTAGAGAAAGGCTGGCTACGGAGCTCTCTCTCAGCTCTGAATACAGCCCTCCTGCAAGCTTTTTAACCAAATCTTGTTTCCAAAGAAAAAAAAAGATTTTTTTTTTAAAATAAGTTATGTAGAGTTATGATATCTGATTTCACCTCTTCTGCCCTTGTAAAAATATACCTTTGAGGGAATATCCAGCAAGGAACAGTGAGTTTTCATAGCATTTTGATTTTCTTTGCTAGCAACAAAAAATCCGTTCATAAGCAGGCTTGCCTAAAAAGGCACATGGTCCTGAAAGTTTTCTGCTTGGGTGACTACGACTGTGCAGAAATTGAAAGGAGGAGGAAAAAAGGAGTGCCTCCAGCTTGTATAAGAAATGAACCTTTGCCCAATCACTTTTGTCTGTGAATAAGGTAACTTTTTGTGTGTGTGAAATTTGAAAGCAATAAGGTATGTGGGTCCTTTCTCTGTATTGGTTCTCAAGAGTCGATCGCAGGGTTTTTCTTTTGGAGCCGGCCTGACGTTGTGAGATAAAGCAGCTCAGGGAAAAAAATGTTCTCAAGCAGATGCCTTTAAGAGACAGAAATCATGAATTTGTTGAATTGCAACCACTCTGGGGGTGGCTACAATGACTTTTTGACAGTGACAGTAACTCTGCCGTGTCTTTTCGAGCCCTTCTTTGGCCCATTCACTCTGGAAAGCTGCTTAAGCGCACTTAAGCGCATTAGCATTTGGATGCTCGGGGACCGTATTGACCCTCATTTGGAAAGTTTAAATGAGTGAAAGATGGAGCGATTTGTTAGAGCTTTTGAAACCAGCTTTAGAGAGCTGCGGGTTTTCCGCTCTGGTTTGTTCGGGTGCTTGTTCTAATCTGGTGTGCTGTTTGAAGGGACCAGACTGATTTGTGACACATGAGCCCAAAGCCTCTTTTTTTGGGCTTGACCCGATTATCTGATCTGTGCTCTGAATTTCAATCACCCGCGTGGAGAGAGCGAGGTTGGGAATGGCTCGCTGCTGGATTACCTCACTAGCTCCTATGGACACAGATGGCGAAACGGCCACGGCATGTCTGGGCAGACAAAGGGATCATCCGACTGCCTTGGGTGCGAGGGAACAGGTAGGAAGTCTGTGCTAAAAAGTAAAAGGTCCCGGAGGTGCAGCTCCCACAGGGGTCCAGCATTCCACTCCTCCTGCCGGGCAGGGTGGCGTTTCACCAGCATGTTACCACTCTTCTCCCAAGGCTTCAAAAAACCACCTTAAAGTCCTGCAGAGCAGATGAAGTACTCGCAGAGCAGCCTGTGCCTGTGGGGCCAGTGCTCCTTCTGTCAGTGACACCTGTGACTGCACACACCCGCAGCTGTTCTGGTGCCGCGAGTGTGCCAGTGCTCTAGGGTAAACCCAGAGTTAGATGACGTGGCACTGCTTCTGGGGACGGAGGAAACAGTCAGGAAAAGTTTGTCAGAAATGGACATCATTTTTTCAGTGAGGTGGGGAATCAACACCTGTTTCATTCGCAAACTTGTAAGAAGAATAACAGATTTGTGGGTTTTTACCAAATCCCATTCAAGTTACTTGCTAAAAATGAAAGTGCTTACCTCGCTGCTTTTTATTTGTACTGTACCAATAGGCGAGGGCCTTTATCAAGGATCAGATTTTTATCAAATGGGAGCAAAATGTCCATTGGCAGATTGTTCCCTTTCTGGCACTGAGATCCTCAGCTGAGATCTTAATTATTTAGAAGCAGATGGATTTTTGTTTAAATTCATGTTTGGCATGAATTCCTGCCTTCAGGAGAAGGCGACAATGGGGAAAGGAGAAGTGAGCTGTAGTTCATGGTATTGTGTCTGGTAGACACTGCACCTCTGATAATGAATCCAAATACAAGTATTTCTGTCTGTGAGAGATAGAAGCACATAGTGTGTTGTGAAAGTCTATACCACAGAACATATTTATTTTATAAATTAACATTATGCAAAATGAAAACCTTTTGTCTGGTTATTATGAAAAGGAATGGGGTGAGCAGAGCAGGGAAGTCATCTCATTACCTCTCCTTGACTCAGTTACTTTCTTTAACAGAAAACACTTTTCTTAAGAGCCTCTAGCAAAATAAGGTTTCATTCAGAAGTCTTTGCCAGTATCCATATCCAGGGCTGTGCACAGATCCTGTCAGCAGCATGTGCCTCAGCAGCAGCCATGGATACTGAGTTGCCTCCCAGGTGTGGGGACACATCTGTGTCTTTGAACAATGCCAGTTTGAACAATTTCCTCAATTCCACTTTCTGACCTTTTCCTTGTGGTTCCCAGCAGCCAGGCAGAGGGGCATGGGTAGCTCTGCACAACACCCAGCAGCCTTGCCCAGGCAGGGAGGCTGCAGAGCACTTAGTGAAATGTGCCCAGTTAAGATGGATGCCTCCATTTCAAAGCACTTAACATACTTAAAGCTTCCTTAACTGCTTTGCTAAAAGCTGTAGGTTTTTACCTGCTGCCATGCGGGTGGAGCCAACCCTTTTAGCAGCCCATTTCATGTTATTCCCCATTACCTGTGGAACTGGGCTCCAGCCAGGTCAGTGGCCAATGGATCAAGGCCCAACACTTCCGTGGAAATTCATACTGTGCCTGATATAAAGTTGTTCATCTGTATTCATCTATGCCTGATAAGATGTTGGTTAATAATACGTTTTAGGCACCCAGTCCTCAGTATATCTAGGGGCATGATGTCTCTTATTTAAAAGAAGGAATTTGCTATGCAAAGTAAACTGTGAAAATTGCTGTCAGATTGTGTAAGCATTTCTCAGACTTGCAAAGTGTACTTGTAACATGAATTTACAGGCAGATGTTTTTGCAAACAAGGGTTAACTCACAGAACTGTAGTGTCGATGTAGTTATCAGCTGTTAAGAACCAGCACAAAACCTGGTCATTATCTGTAAACATTGGTTTGGAGGATGTTTGCAAGTAATGCGTGATACAGCATACAGTGATACCTGTGAAAGACCTGTCTACGTGGTACAAGCTGAGTTACTATTTGCCTTTCCTGATTGATATTTTCTTAATATTGCCTGTTTTTCTTCCAGTGGTAATTCAGTTTATTGTTTCAAGTCCATCATAAGTGGAAGTGACTTAAATTAGCAATGCTTTGTATTTTGACCTACAGCAAATTATAATTGATGGGGGGCATTGAAGATACATCTATTGATAATGTTCAGTTAAATCTGGTCTTCTGCTGCATATAAGCTTGTTTCCCTTTCTCCCCTTATGTTTTTCTTAGACACTATGTGCAAAGGCCACAATGCAGACCATCCGGGCAGCTGACACAAATGAAGTAGTCAAGCTAATATTTCGTGAATCTGATAATGACCGAAAGGTAAACAACTTAATGCCCTTGGCACCCCTATGTAAATAGAAACAGTGTTGAATGTTCACTTTCTTTTCTACAAGGCATGAAATAGTTGTTCCAAACTGATAATGTAAAGGGAGGGGAGGATATAGATTGTCACACCTAATGCTCAGCTAATTGGATCTGTTTAAATGATTGCTAGCCAAGCAAATGGGCAAGCAGACAAGGGGCTTTGGACATGTGGAAATGTGTGGTTTTAAAGGGCTGGGTGTCTCTGAAAGGGTCACTGCCAGCAGCTGGGTGTTGAGTTGCTGAGCCCAAGAGCTTTGCTGACCTTTCTGCCTAATTTTTTTATTTAGGTTATGCTGCAATTAGAAAAGAAGCTCTTTGACTATTTTAATCAAGATGTATTTAGAGACAACAATGGCACTGCGGTAAGTTCATTGCTAAACCCTTTCAAAAGAGTAAGTTGGGAACTCGCATCCAAATTGCATTTCTCTAACCAGCCCTTTATCCTTATCACCCCTCCTGTCTGCAGAATGAGAAGAGATAATTCAGCCAACACAATAACTGCTCCAGCTTTCCTCACCACTTAGCCAGTTATTTTGTGTACAGATTCTTAACTTTGGCATGTTTACCTTCTTTTTTATATAAATATATTGTAAATTAAATGTACACAACAAATCACTTTTCTTGTCTGTCTTCTAGTCTGCATTTCTTCAAGCATCCTGTTTTTCTTCCTAGCTCCTCATCGTGCATAGCAGAGTAACTTAGGAAAGCCCTTAAATGCAAAGCCCTTCTGAAAATACCTAGGTCTTCTAAGTGTACAAAAATATACTAGAAACACAAGAGTAAGTAGAATAGCAATCTCAAGCTCTGCAGCAGACTGTCACTATTTGGAGAAGCATGCAGGGCTTCCCGAGAGGATTAAGCAGACAGGGGACACTAACACTCTGATTTGTAATAAGGACTCTGATTTTCTGTGGAGAGGGGCATCGTATTTTCTTTAATGTGATTTTATTTCAAATGGTAGCCAGTTCATTTTGGAAAAGCTGTGTATCACTGCTTGCAGCTTTCTCCATTTCATCCAGGGCTCCTAGTAGTTATGTATCCAAGGGAACACATGGCAGCCCTCGTCCCCACCTCCCAGTTCAGCTGCACTCACGCAGTGTGCCCACTCACCGGGCACATCGCTGCCTGGTGCCCGGGGATGGGCTGTGCACAGCATCCATGCCTCTCCACCTCTCTTCTCCCCTGCCTACGGCTCATCCTCTCACTGCTCACAGAGAGCCAGGCTGTGGGAGGGCTGTCTGCAGGGCTCTAGGATGTGGAGGGCAGGTCCCTGGTGCCCTCTCTGATTTTAAGTTGGCTTCACCTGGGAGATTGAGTCCATGTGAGAATCTGAGATTTCACTCATTTGTTGAGGTCAGAAGAGTTTGATGAGTAAGACCCATGAGGGGTGAAGATCTGGTTCCCCTTCTAGTCTTTGCTGCTGTCCCACAGCGTGGCTCATGTGGCCTGTGTGCTCACTACAAGAGGTACCTCTGTGGTACCTTCAAATGCAGTTACTGTCAGATCAGTTTGGGGTTCTTTGGTTTCAATTTACAAGGTGAATGCATCCTTGGGAAATGCCTAATGTTTCTTTCACTGATGTTTTGCATTTTTGGGGACGTTTAATTCAAAGCAATGTCTCCTCCCATCTCCTTTTCCCATATTAATCACATTCCTGTCTCAAATTTTTCCTCTATGTGTATAATTATAATAACTTTATTAGGTTTTTTTTAAACAACTCAAATATTTGTCATTTGTGTTTTCCCCCAGTGCATTCTTGAAGCTTGTAAAGCTGTTCTTGGTGCTTGTTTGCCTTGTCCTAGTGGTATTTTGGATGGCTGCTGCTTGATTTGCATACAGGGCTGTGGGGTGTGAAGGTACAGGCAGAATCCCACTTAAACACATTCCATTTCAAAATCAGTAGTCATTTCTTTCATGCATCAAGAAGTGGGAAATCTTCCAGATCAAACATGGAAGAAAGAGATAAACGATATAATGAGCCATTGGAGATAATCTAATCTTCATGGTCTAGTTAAACACGCAGCACCATGATCACTAAAAACAAACTACCTATCTAAAACGATAAATGTCTCTGTGCCGAATTCAACCCAAAAAATCCATCGCATCCTTCATCAACCGCCGGTCTTGTACCGGCCTGACAGAAATTTAATTCAAGCTGGCTCCTGAAAATAATTATTGTATTTTAAGAGTAGTAATCATTGGTCGGGACATGATTGAATGTGTCCATGCCTATTGACTTTTTCTATGATTTATAGCTTTGTGCAGTCGATATTCCCATCGAAATTGTATAATTAATTATAAGTGGGGCTGTCAGGTCTGCAGGATGGAGTGCCCTGATGAGTATTTGGGAAGATTAAATTTTCCTTAGCTGTACCATTGCAAGGCTTGGGAATTTTCACAGCACTGGGGCTGTTGGATAAAGATGTTTTCTGTGTGTTTAGCAACTACTTTAGCTCAAAATCCATTGATTTTTCAGAGGGTATTTTTTTATCAGTGCCGTGTCTCTTCAGTAACATTGGAATGTATACGGATGTGACAAGACCTGACAAATATTTATTATCAACAGGCTACTTTTTCATTGTCCATACACAGTTATTCTTTCCTTTTTACATTGTAATCAACAAAAAGAATAATAATATATATTTATAAAAATGATTATTTTTTTAATGAAAAATTTGATATAGGTAAAAATCACCTATTTAACAGAAATTCAGTTTGAAATGCATACAGTAATCTGTCAGGTCTAATTTTCCCAAACTAATCTGTAGCTTATTCAGACTTAGCTGTAGCTTATTCCAAAGTTAGCTTAGCAATTACCTATATTGATTACCCCAGAGTACAATGACTGTTCTGTATCATTGTATTTCAGAAAGGAACACCCAGACTTACCCAGTTCTGTGGTGATGGGAAAAAAGATAAAGCCTATTTGAAAACAGCTGTTTCAATAATGCAAAACTGTTTTATTATTTAATTCCTGTGTTCTGAATTGTATGTTAGAGCTGTGGTCCATCCAACAGACCAGCGTGTGGGTCCATAACCACACAGAGCTGTCCTGTGTGGGCATGTGGGGACGGTGTTGCAGCGGAGCACTGAGAGACGTGGGCAGGAGGAGGAGGTACAGCATGCAGAGTTCCATTTTGGCCTCAGCAGGTCCCAGTTAGGTTGTTGCTTTTCAGTTAGCAAAAGCTCAGCATTTCTGACCTGGATGGTAGGACACAGCCAGGCTGTGCTGATTGGTTCCGTGGTGTCATCCTGCTCTGGGGGCTTGTCCATGAGTGGTGGAAAAGCACAAACGAGGCTTCTCATTTTGGAGTGGTGGACAAACGAGGGTTCTCACACCTTCCCAGAGGCAGCAGCCCCTGACCAGGAGCCACCACCGTGCCCCCATCGCTCCTCTGTGGTCCTGCTCCTCTTCTGCCAGCAGGTGCAGAGAGTGTCCTGGAGCCCTGCACGGATTTCCTGTGGGGTCTGCGGTGAGATCACACTGGCTCACCAGCACGTCACTCACACAAAACACAGTTGTAGCGATGTATTTCCAGCCCTTACATGATAAAAATCAGCCATACCGGTGCTTCCAGAAGAGGGGCAGGGGGTTCTTGAATAAACCTACACTTTTTCCCAATATTTGCAGATGCTTTAATTGTTTGTGATAGATCAGGCTACAAGTGAGTTTATTTTTCAAAAGGAGTTCCCTGTTAATTTCAAAACAATCAAAAGAAAAGCAAGCCAAGAGTAATTATGTAATGAAAGAAATATAATCAGGTTATTGACTTATACCAAAGAACCACAAACTAAATTGTGTTTCTTCAGTAGTCAATTAAATAAATATGTAGTAAGAATGTAAAAACCTGTAATGACTGCAAAGGAATGATTTAATCATCAGGAATCATTTTATAATCTTTAACTGCAATTAGAAGTGAGGAATGGTATCTACATTCCTGTCTTTCCTATGATCTGTATTAAAGAATCAATCCAGGTAGAAGCTAATGCACTCTCCTTAGGATTTGGACCACAGCTGTGTAGTAAAAGTGATCAGCGAATTAATTGTCTTAAGACAATTAGGTTACACTCTTAAGAGTGGAACCTGATGATGTTCCTGCTAAAATCATGATCTCTTTTTTCTATTGATCTTTGTGGAAGCTGGTGACTAGTAGTGAAGCTGTGCTTGCTCTGGTGGTCCTGGGTCCTGCTGCCCCAGCCCCCCAGGCCCATCTCCCGCAGAAACACAGGGCCCATGTCCCACTGTGGTTTGGGCTGCTTGGGGGCAGAAGGATTAGCCCAAGGGCGCTGCTGCACGCAGCTCCAGGATCACCAGAGGGTTCAGAGGGCTCTGGTGGCGTACCAGCATTCATTCCAAACCAGAGCCAAGAGTGTTTTGCTGAAAAGCCCAGTGATTCCAAGCCTGGATTTTCAAGGAATGGAAGTGATTCTATTTCCTACTTTAATTGTGCAGCAGTTCTCTTGGTGCAGTGGACAAAGAGTAAACTCTTATGGAGAGTATGTTCTGACTCAGTTTCCCTTCACAGAATAAATTCCCTTTATTCTGTGTGTGTTCGGCCTCAACTGATGTGGTCTGAGAAGAAAATTATAATGTGCTCGAAGTACAGATTGCGTTAAAGGTCTTGTTGTCCCTCTGAGAAGTAGTGATTTAAAGTGATGTGTTGTCATGTTAGTTAACTTAGAGATGTTATTGCAAACATACTTTTAAATTTTAAGCAATAGATTTGGGGAGGGTATTGCGTGTATTCCCAGGAAATCCTGAAATTATACACAAATTGAGCAGAAATATATAGTCTGCAAGGAACCTCTATTAAGATTTTTTTGAGAATATGTATGCTTATGAAGATTAAGGATCTGGCGTCACTGAAAATGTATTAATCAACAGACAAGATATAGCACAATGCACTCTTCCCAATGGCCTTGGCTCTGACCCTTTTAAAGATAATGGGAATACTGTCCACTAGGAACTAGATTAGGACGATCAAGTGCATTTCATCAGGGTATGACTTGAACCATGATCCCAGAGGTGAAAAGGCAGAGGTTTATCCACTGAGCCAACCAGCCCCTGTCCAGATAAAATCTTGAATATGATGTATAAGGGCAAATTAGGATAGAGAAAGGAAATTGATTGCTCAGGACCATTGCTACCTCAGACTGGTCATAAGGAAATCCTGCCTATCCTGAAACTGCTTCTTTTATTTAACGCAGTCTTCTGAGATGCCTGATTTTCACGAAGTACTAATAGGAAAATGGCTTCATGCTCTGCGTCTTTATTCAGAAGCAGCATTCCTGTGTTTAGAATTGCATTTGCTTAAATGAGCGATTAGTTGATATGCCACTGGATAAACTGCAAAATGAGAAATGACAGAGATAGGAAATATTACCAATAAATTGTTCTCACTAGCAAAACATAAATGTAAATCCAGATTGCACAAACAAGTCAACTCAGATGTGTTGGGTTGGCTGTTTACTGCAAGCTTCAAATAAATGAATTATTCTGGTGTAAAATTTGTCCATAGCACAAAGTTACAAATATTATTTCATGACCTTTTCCCCCATCCTGTTCTATACAGCTGCTGTATGGCCTAAGGATAATTCAAGTGTACAGTGATACGTTTATCTTTTGAGGCATTGGCTCTTGTTTAAGTCCAGCCCTAAGAGTAGGTTCAGCATCTGTATTTGCACTCCGTAATCCAGCCTGTAGTATGATCTGCTAATGCGCTTTGGCCTTTTTTAACCTGTGTGACATGGAAGAGAGTATCCAGGGAGGCAACATTTGCACCTGCATTCCAGTCCCTAAGTTTATGGATCTCACCATCATCCCTTACAGTTACTATTTGTGCACACAAGCGCCATACCAAAGCTTCCACATCTTGCCTGAAGTCTGTAGCAAGCCAAATAAGAATAAAAAGGTGCTTAATTGTTTTTTCACCATCTCTCTGCAGTAGCTCAATCCTCTTGTGCTGTCCGGGTACCCCTGATAACCTCCCAGATGAATGTCTGTGTGCACAAAAGATTGCATAGAGAAAAGCAAATGCTAAGTTTAACTTGAAAAGTTATACTTGAGGAGACTTTCATACAAAAGGCACAGCTGGAGATGAGAGTGGGGTACCCAGCTGCAAGGATGGAGAGACGGGTTCTGGTCCCTGGTCTGAGGCCTGTCTGTGTATTCTTGTACAGAGGTGTGGGAGGCACGGGCTGCAGTCCTTCTCTCTGCTGCCCCCAGAGCAGCCTCCAGCAGCCCCACACAAGGAGGGGATGAGTTTGAATCTCTGCTGGAAGAGCAGCACCTCAGTGTTAGGTGTCTGGAAATTCCCAGTGACCTTGGGAGATGCCTGACTCTCTGTGAGGGCGGCAAGAGGATTGATTGGAGCTCCCCACACCCCCCAAGGGCACACCCAGCATTGATATGCCTCTGTGGTCCTGCTGTTCCCCAAAACACTCATGCCAGCCAATCCTTGGGGAGTCTTCAATCCACAGTGGGAGTTTTGCCCGAGTAAGAAACATTTCATAGTCATTCCTCAAGAAAATTCCATTTTTAACCACTCTACAAGTAATACTAAAACTGTATTCTCCATATTTCTCATGCTTTTGCCAATTTGCAGCTCACAAGTAACTGTGTAACAGGATAGTGCATGGGGGTTTGAACTCCCAAGTGGGACAAACTAATGTTTCGCAGTAAAAGATATATTAAGTTTAATGAAATAATCCATTGAGTGTGTCATATTTGCAAGTAGGATATTCCTAATTAAAGTATTTCAGTTTTAAAGACAGCATCCACTCAGTCATTCCTGACATTTTGAAGGAACTTTGTCACAAGCTGTTGCATAATTGTGTATGAATTATTACAATAATATTTAGTGTCTGTCCCAGCAAAGTTGTGAAAATGGCAATTTGCATGAGTACATTTTTCCAGAGTCAGCTTTCTCTTAATTTGAGGTAAGCACTGGAATCCCAGGAGAGTGAGCAGCAAAATCCAATTTTCCCATCAGGAAATGGAAAGCATGTGTTCAGCTGTGACCAGCTGGCAGTCACAGGGCACAGCCCATGGGCCACACTGCCCTCACATCAGGTTGTGTGCACATCCCATCTGCTGGAGGAGCTGGCTGCACGCAGGGTGGTGGGGGCTGTGGGCGCTGTGGTGCCTCTCGGGTGCTCCAGGCTCTGCTGGGCGCAGGGCAGCTGAGGGATGGGATGCAGTTCACTGCTGCAGGGCAGCGTTTGGGCAAGGAGCCCCTGGGGTGTGGAAGGAGCTTTTGTGGTCAGCAGGAAGTTCACTGCTGCTGCACCAGTGGAAGCCCAGGCTTAATCTGTGTCAGTGCTTTTGGCTTCTTCACTAGTTTATCCTTTACATATACTCTTCTCATTGAGAATTTATTTCCTAACTAGTACAACAGGTTCTGATTTTCTGGTGTTGTTTTTTCCAAGTAACAGAAGTCTCACAGGATAAGATACGGATTCTCTGCTGCATATTGCAGAACAGAGGGGTGGCTGAGCCCTTGGAACTGTTAGCAGGGTGTTTGGCTGGCAGCTTGTCCATACCAGTCATGTCAGCCCTCAGTGCCACTAGCCGTGTGTTGCTGTGCCTCACCCCCCTAATGCAGAGAACAATCTCTTTGTTGCCATTTCTCTGTGTGCCATAGGTCCACATTTCTCTGTGGCCACAGATCTACATTTATGTGGGCTTTTGTGATTTGACAACACTGCCATTCAGGATATCTACATATATGCAGAAATATAATATTATGCAAAAACAGCATAAGTGGTAAATTTATATTCCATGATTTGGAGCTTTTTCTGTGAAACATGATTTTAAAGACTGGCAATGAGAGAAAGAAGATTAAGATTCAAAATATGTACTAATATAGATCATTTTACGTAGTCTTTGTTAGAGAAAGAAGTAGCTTTAAATCAGGCCGAGTTACATATGGCATTTTCATGGATAAGTGGGAAGGATCAGCATTTACACAGGCTTTTACCTGAAGTCAGTAGACTGCTGAATCAATTTCTAAATAATTTGCTTGGACTGCAAAGATGGATAAAATTACTGTCTTTCCGAAGTCTCTTGGAAAAAAACGTGTGCTCCACAAGACTGGCAAAGGAGGTTACAGTGACGAGGGTCCACATGTTTTAATTCTCTGAGGTCACTTCTGTATGCTCATCTCCTCTTTTTGGTCTGAAACTTCATTTCCCTTTCACAGCTGTGAATTCTCTTGTGGGCCCTGCAGATGGATTTGATAAATGCTGCTAATATCACCTCCTGATCTACCAGTGCTCTGACTTTGGTCTGTAGGTCTTGATGAGTAATTGCCGTTGTTCTACTCCAATGACTGAATTAAGTTGCCCTGTTTGAAGGGGTTCATACGTGTATGATTTTAGCCAAGGTGGCCCATTGCAGTGTACCCAATAGATGCTGACCTTTTACCAGTGCTTTAAATTGAAGCAAGCAGAACCTCAGTTTCTGCAACTGCCTAGACTCTCTTATAACCCTTTGATTACTGTGAAGCTGCATAATGTAGGAATTTAGAATTTTGTGCATTGCTTTCTCCTCCACCCCAGCACATAAATGCATGTTACAGCGCTGCCAAGGAAAAGGGAGCAAAAACTGAGACTCCTTTCAGCAGGTTTTACAGAATACACAGCACCCTAGAAAACCAGCAGTTCTGATAATTCCCTTAGGAGGTGCTGGGCACTGCAGCTGACACAGCCATCAGTCCTGAAAGCTTTTCATTCTCCTCAAGATAAATAGGAAATATCCTTTACTGCAAATGCAGTCATTCCTACGCATACTGCGTGGCTGCATTCCCGGCAGTGTAGGGTCACAGTGGCTCACAGGTAGTAGCTAGTTATTGATACACTATCTGGATGGATGGATGGATGGATGGATGGATGGATGGATGGATGGATGGTATTTTCATTCAGGTGCTCATCAAGCATTCCTGTTGGGCTGGTCACTGGACATTGTAGAGCAAATATCGTGATGTAATATTATCAACTTGGTGTTGGAGCAGATAAAACATAGACCCTACATCATCTTCACTCTTATTTAGGTAAAAATACATTGGTGAAACTGAGTTTGGAAGAAAAAAACAGTCTTCTGAAAACTGCCTGTGACATATAATTCTGGAATGATCTGCCAGTTACAGCATTTTAAAATCTCTGTGTAATTGCTCATATTACCATAGCATGTCATGTAACACCTTAAAGATTTGGTTCTTAAAAATGATCTTATTATGAGTAATTATATAGAATAATATATTGATTTCTGGCATTTGAACTTAATTTTTAAATTATTTTTAAGGCATTTAGAGTGACATACTCATGTTTCCTGTTCCAGCAATGACATTATTCACAGTGCTGATTGGTGTACAGTATGGAAATGAGTGAGCAGCTTGTGGTGAAATTGTCATGAAAGGAGTATGTTCCAGGTGGGGTTTTTTAAAGACAGTGTTAGATGCTTTAAAAGTAAAGGCATTACCCTGTGAAATTCTGACTGCTCCTCAGTATCATCTTGTCCATGTTAATTTTCATTAATTTTCTGTCATGCCAGGTTGCTCCAGGCACCCGTGTACCTGTAAAGCAGATGGAATTGGCTGATGCCCATGTCAGGCCCTGTGCCTTCTCTTAACTAAAGCTGCTTTTAAGGCAAATGGCATTTGTAATTCATTGTGGCAAGGCTTAGTGAACACCTTGCATTTGCGTCAAAAATCTTGCATTTTGAGATTACAGGCTTAAATGAGAATGCAAGCACTGTTCACGCAAAAAAATAATAGTTAAAACATGGTCTTCTACTGAAAAAAAATAACTGCAGTTTTCTCAAAATGCAGAGTTCAAGTTTTCATCATCTTTTCTGTTCCTCTCCTCCCTGCCTGCAGTGCTGCCAGGTAAACACAGAGGGGTTGCAGGGGGGTTCCCACTGCTCAGCCCTGACCACACAGATAACCTGTCCTTGCCCTTGCAAGAGCGAGCAGGTGTCTGTCTGCACACTCAGTGGACGTGTTTGGACAGAAAGTTACAGATACTGTAACACAGTCACTTAATAACTAGGAAAAAATAATTTATAAAAGTGCATTATTATTTAATATATACCAGGAAGTAAAAGCTTTTGCAAATAATCCAGTAAAAATATTTGGCTGTTTTACATGGCAGGATGAATTCTTCACCATGAGTATTCCCTAAATCCTTCTAGGCACCTAGTTGGGCTTTGGCTTCAGGTTGAAGCTGTCCCTTTACCTGGGGAAGCTTGGGAAACTGGCAGCACAGTACACAATGCTGTCTTGTTCCTGTAATCTGCCACCCATGACAGCAGCTCATCTGCATAGCACAGACACTCATACACAACTGCAGCAAACAAACACAGCAAAAACTTCTGTGGATGATAATGGACATCCAAATGCTTAGTCCTCTAAACCCCAGGCCTCATTGAGTTTGCAAATATCATCATAGCTAGAACAATCTGAATGTATAAAATTTTGAAAATGTGAATTGGTGTGAGAGGACAATGCATCTATTGAACTTCGCCAACCCTTGGGATGCGCATGAGTAATTTATACCATTGTGTTCTGTGGAGCATTGTTCTTTCATTCAGTCCTCACAGTTTAACACTTCAGAAACCGCCTTTCTCCTGACACCTTCCCTTCCCTACTCTGAGCAGTTTACTTGGAACAGTAGGAAACATGTATAGACATACATTTAAATTAATAGCTTTAACTGGGGATGGCAACTTGTTTTCCTATCCCAGATTCAGGTAGGGTGGCTGATACCTCTAAAGTGGAGGCACATGGAGCAGGAAAGGGATGGTAACATTTGTTTTCAAAGCCAGCGTGTATGTATTGTGGATACCAATCTGTACTGCTTACTGAAATACAGAATCAGAGCCTGAAAACATTCATGGTGATGGAAACATACATTTATTCTTCAAGTGCATAGAGATTGCTTCAGTTAGACCAGTGAGTGCTGGACCACCCCAACACTTTTAATATTAAGTATATTATTTAGATACATACTGTAAGTTTCCACACAGATATTTTGAAATATTTATCTAAACATATTGAATTCTCAGGCTTTCAATCAGATGTTAAAACAAGCACAAATTGTCGCAGTTACTAGTATTGCAGAATCTTTCCAGCATACTGTCACAGAGTTTGGTGTCGAATGAACTAAAGCAGGGAAAGCTGCCCATCACCTGACATCTTCATGTAAAGATACCTACATATGGCAGGAGAGCCTGGAGGGAGCTGGGTGAGCCGTGGAGAGGAAGCTAATCAGCAGTGCAGGTGGTTCAGGTAGCTGCTTTTCACACAGATAATTAATGTGTACAAGTAGCTGCTAATTGCACGTTTCAGGAATGATTTATGAGGTGACAGAGGGGAAAGGGGGACACGATCTAATTTCTTTGGGAACCTCTGCCATTCATACAATGGTATCAGCACAGCTGTGAGATGGGACATGATTAATGAACGGTGGGCAAACACTGCCGTGGCACGGGACAGTGCCGGGACGCTCGTCGGAACAGCAAGTGGCCCTCAGAGCCAGGGCCAGCACCGTGGGGATGATGAGCTTTTGTCTTTAGCTTGCAGTTCCCTGGGACATCGGGCTGCACCCCGGCCGGGTTCTGGAGTGAGATCGTTTGTGTCCGTCAGAACAGTTACGGGTTTAATGGGGACAATTATCATTGAGTTGTGAGTGGGTTTGTGTTTATGAACAACGACTCTGGATATTTATTCTCTCTGCAGAGGTCATGGGGAAAACAAATGTGGCCGGGACTAATATTTATACAGGACATTAAACCTGTTAAACACCTGCTTCTGGTGCTCTGTCTTGGCTGCTGCCTGGGAGCACCCTTTACCTACTGTCACATAGCCCTCTGCCTGCTGTCTGCCATGCACCATCCAGAGCAGGTGTACAGCAACTTGCCTTTGCTTGGGAAGAGTGATGTGCACATTATGATTGTTGTACCTGCTTATCTGCACTGAAGATAATACAGAGTAATATGATTCATTTCACTGACATTCTCCTGGGCTGGTTAGCATATCAGTTTGCTGTTCTTTTTTAATGCTAGTCTAGTTTATCTCTGAAGAGACTGTTAACGAAATTTCAAGAAATGTAGCCTTCTTGTGGTGTAAGTGCACTTACAGGGCAGTGCTGTGAAAAGCCAGTGTTACAACTTTCACTGAGGAAAATGAATGTTTTCAACACTTTTCTCAAGGCACTATTTATGTATCAAAATAGTCCAGACAGTTTTGCACTGTGTTATAAAAACTATTCTATAGAGGCTATACCTCAAGCTGTGTGTGATCATAGTTTTCTGTTATTTCCTTTTATATAATGTAGTATTTTTAAATTGCTGCAGTTCAACATTAAAGAGTGAAAGCATTTATTTCTATCTTTTATAGCTTTTAGAATTTGACAGAGAGCTGTCAGTCTTTAAAGACAGATTGTATGAACTGGACATCTCATTTCCTCCCAGGTAAGATTCTTATATAATCCATTTATTTAACTAGCTACAACATAATTATTACTTGCACTGTTGGTAAAATGTGAATGTTCCCATATTTATTGCAGAAATTATAATGATCTCTGTTCCTTTCATGATTGTTTATTCTCCCCACATCCCCTCCATCACTAATAAACCACATGCCAGTAGTGCTCCGTAGCTCATCATTTGGGTTCCGCTGATCCTGTCTTTTATAGCTGCTCTTAAAACAGACCTGGCAGGAATGTGTGCTCAGAGATGTGGAAGGACTTTTAAGCACTGGGCCCAGACCACCTGTTAAATCACATTATTGCAACCATAAAGACAGTCTTTGCCTCAAGCTGTTTGATGACTGCCAGCAGTGGCACTCAGCAGGAGTGCAGTCAGCTGCGGGTGTAGAGCCTACTGCCATCACTCAGGGATATCCAGGAGGGGTATCAGGAAGGAGGGCAGGAACTTAGATTATGCTTTTTCAGTTTCAGTAAACATCATATAACTACTTAAGACTGTTAGAATAAATTGGCTGGCTTAATACACATGCATGATTTTAGTCAGCAGTATCCCTGAGGTGTTTTAGCCATGAATGGATATCTGTTGCTATCATACAAAACCAAGCATTTTGCAAATGGCAGTTCTAGTCAGGAGAAATCTGGAAGATTTGGTGCTGTTTTATGCAGGTATGGTCCCTTTCCAAGAGTGAGGAAGTCAGATTTCACAGTTGATTTGAAGGGAAAGAAATACTGCATTCAGAAAGAAAAAGTTAAAAAAAATAGTAGAAAAAAGGCAGATAAAACTATTCTTTTTATATACTTTTTTGTTAATAGATTTAATATGTTTAAATGCTACCATTTTATGCTTCATGGATAGATAGAAAAGTACGACATTTTGGCATACACTAAGAAAAAATTTGGGAAGCTTGCCTTTTGTGATCATAATCTCATTATTTCTTACCAGCCAGCTGCGATACTGATTTGTATTGATCCCCTGGGACACTGGAAGTATGCACGGAGTTACCACCACTCTAAATTGTCCTTATTGATTGAGTATGATAACAGTAGACCAGCAGGGTGTGTACATCCCTAAGTGTGCCTCACTCATCATGTATCTGGTCAGGGTAGATGAAGGTGAGGGGAAGTGATACAATTTTTGTACCATACATACTCTTCTACTTCATTTCTCTAACATTAGTGCTCTCAGCCAGAGCAAGGACTACCAAAAATACATTGTTCCATGAATAGTTTTCATCTTCTTCAGACTCTGTAAGAGCTTTTCAGTGTCATGCTCCCCTCAAGCAGAGATCAGAAATTAGGTGTGAGTAGTCTCTGTGTGTTTTAGTTCTACTCACTCTGTTTCCTTCTCAACTACTAGGTAATAGTAATAATAATAAATGGTAAAAAAAAAAATTATATACTGAGAGATGGCATGGATACATAAAGAGCAAACTGGCTTTATATTAGGATGCTTTTTTCACCCATCCCTCCTTGTTTTCTGAGTCATAAGGCACTGACGGCGTATTGCCCATCCTGTATTTTTAACAGAAATATATTACTATTTTTAGTCATACATAATTTTTGGTACATATAAATAATTACTTATATAATACTTCTGTGAGATTTACAGTTACAAATTGAATTGGTATCTGTAAATGGAATGGTATTAAGGCAGCACAGCAAATTAATGTTTCTGCACATATAAAGGAGTTTCCTCGGGGTCTTGACAGACTCTGTGTTACTGCATATTAGCTTCAGGACTTTTTAGTTAACTTTGAATGTGGGAAGGATTGGAGAGCCACTTCTGAGCTCTCCTACAGCCACATCTAAACCTAGCATTTCTGCAGGCATACTTAGGGAACTCAAAACTAATCCATTGTTCTTCCCCAGTACAATACTGTAATTTAAGACCAAATGTCTGCTTGATCTGCTGTGAATTCTTCTTCCTGCCGTGGGTGACCATCATGATGCAGTGCAGAGGGAGGGGTTCTCAGGTAGTCATCCCTTCGAACCATCTAGAACAAAGCCTTGACTGAGCTCCTCCAACCCAAACCATTCCTTCATTCTGTGATTTTATAGCACTGACAGCATCTGCAGGCCTGTCAGTTATCTCCACTCTGTTCAGCAGCCCTAAAGCATTTTCCAAAATCATCTTCAATTCTGAGTTCCTTTCAGTTCTTGAATGTATGTTCCTAAGCCATATCAGCTCACCACCCTGCATGCCCGTACCCAGAGGAGCATGCCAGGGATGCAGTGAATGAATTCCAGGGGAAAGAGGCTCATCCCACCTGTTCTGGACACGGATCTGCTGATGCTGTGTCCACAGGGCCTCCCAGCACATTCTGTCCAAGGTCCTTGGAGCCTGCAGGGCAGTTGCAGGAGGACAGCTGGGGCCAGGCATTCCTGTGGCCCTGTCCAGAGCCCACCCTTCCTCTGTCCTGCTGAGATGTGCCAAAGGTGAAGGCAGCCTGGGAGGGCAGCCACAGTTCAACAAGAGACCACGGGCTATGTGACAGGTCTGCTATGTTAGACAACCTGTAAAAAATCATTCCAACAGAGTATTCCTCAGACATTATTCACCCACTCCTATATTTTGTGGTCCTTTATTTTATATAGTGAATATTCATGTTTTCATCTTGTTACCCTCTGTGATCTAGTGTAGCCTATAGCAACCCAAGCCACTGGAGACTAAATACAAGTTGGAGTTTTAAACTCTGTAAGCTCTGTCACTCACAGGCTGAAGAGTATGGCCATGAGCAAACAGCCTAGTGTGAGGCTGCAAAGGGCTTCGTGGTAGTCAACAATCACTCCAAAAGGCAGGAGGTGTGGAGTAAAAGAAGTAAAAACATTGTGGTGTGTCAGTATACAGGTGGGCAATTGTTACCTTTATCGCTGCTCTCCATTAATTATTATAATTATTCTTGTAGCTGTTGTATAAAAAAGATAGGAGCTGACTTTAGCAAGAGTTCACACCCACATACAAGGTTTGCTCTCAGATAAGGCTGCATGCACAGCAATCTCATGTATTAATCATTCTCTTAAAGTGACCTATTCTTGTTTGTTGTTGAATTAGGCTGTCATGTAATTTACTGGTTGGACATATGTTTGTGTCTTAGATACCCTCAGGGTGATATTTGTCAAGCAGTGCAGACCCTCTGCACTGGCAGTGTCTTGGCTTTTGATGCCTCTGAGCAGGAGAAGGGTTGAATCTCGTTTACTCTCAGCAGAGTGTTCCTCCTCTGGAATTCTCTTTAACACTGGTTCATTGTTCTGCAAAAATCTTATTTAGTCCATAAAATATTTTTCTCTACCTTGCATTTTGTCCCATGGCCCTTCTCTGTTCTAGGAGGTTGCACAATGCCACATGTGTTTTTTGTGGTCTTATTTACACTGAGCCAGCCTGCTCTGCATGAAGCAATGCCCAGTGCTCTCTTGTTCCTTCCCTTCTGCAGAGACTATTCAGAGCAGAACCTCTGGGTGCCATTGCACAGAGCCCCAATGTCACTCTTGGGTGTGAAATGGAAGGACAAGATGATGGTTTGGGTGTCAGCAGGCTGCTCTTCCTTTCCAGTGTTCTCACTGCCTCTCTGCATGTTCTCAGATCATACAGACTGCCTGCTGACAGGGCAGGGCAGCACTCCTGAAGCAAACAGGATTCTCATTTCCTAGAACATCTCCTCAGAAATGCTGCTGGGTCCTGTTGTCTCACAAAAGAGGAGTCAGGCACTCAGATGAAAAAGCCCTAGGTTATTTTTATTCTTGCATTATTAGTTACTTTTACAACACTTTTTTTTTCTTTTTTTTTCTTTTTTTTT
>VYZP01017050.1:0-12843 GCA_013400635.1 Hypocryptadius cinnamomeus | reverse complement strand
GAGTGCATGGCAGATTCAGTTTAGATGTAATGTGTATAGTATAATATAATAAAGTGATTAATTAGCCTTCTAATGAACTAGAGTCAGGTACATCATTCTCTCTCCCCTCATCAGAGCTGTCTTTAATTTCCAACGCAGGTCAAGCTGGTGGTGAAGGAGTGCTGCGCCTTCCTGGAGAGCCAGCTGGACCCCGGCAACTGCATCGGCATCTCGCGCTTCGCCGAGACCTACGGCTGCCACGAGCTCTACCTGGCGGCCAACAAGTTCATCTGCCAGAACTTCGAGGACGTGTGCCAGACCGAGGAGTTCTTCGAGCTGACGCACTCGGAGCTGGACGAGATCGTGTCCAGCGACTGCCTGAACGTGGTGACGGAGGAGACGGTGTTCTACGCGCTGGAGTCCTGGGTCAAGTACGACGTGCAGGAGCGCCAGAAGTACCTGGCGCAGCTGCTGCACTGCGTGCGCCTGCCCCTGCTCAGCGTCAAGTTCCTGACGCGCCTCTACGAGGCCAACCACCTGATCCGGGACGACCACACCTGCAAGCACCTGCTCAACGAGGCCCTCAAGTACCACTTCATGCCCGAGCACAGACTGTCCCACCAGACCATGCTGCTGACGCGGCCCCGCTGCGCGCCCAAGGTGCTCTGTGCCGTGGGGGGCAAGGCCGGCCTCTTCGCCTGCCTGGAGAGGTGAGGAGCAGCCCTGGGCACTGCCTGGCACCCCTGGCAGGGCACACGGGCCCTGGGAGCTGGGATCCCCCAGTCTCTGGGCTTGGAAGAGAGCTGGGAGTCCCACCAGAGTTTGCGGGGTGCGGTTGTTCTTGTCCTCCATAAAAACTCTTCTGCGGGTTTTCTTTTTTTTAACCAGCACAAGCCCCAAGTTCTTCCATAAAAACTCTTCAGCAGGTGTTTTTTTAAACAAGGATGAGCCCCAAGTTCTTCCATAAAAACTCTTCAGCAGGTTTTTTTAAACAAGGATGAGCCCCAAGTTCTTCCATAAAAACTCTTCAGCAGGTGTTTTTTTAAATAAGGATGAGCCCCAAGTTCTTCCATAAAAACTCTTCAGCAGGTTTTTTTAACAGGGATGAGCCCCAAGTTCTTCCATAAAAACTCTTCAGCAGGTTTTTTTAAACAAGGATGAGCCCCAGGTTTCTCCATAAAAACTCTTCAGCAGGTGTTTTTAACAGGGATGAGCCCCAGGTTTCTCCATAAAAACTCTTCAGCAGGTTTTCTTTTTTTTTAACAAGGATGATTCCCAAGTTTCTCCATCAAAACTCTTCAGCAGATTTTTTTTAACAAAGGTGAACTCCAAGTTCCTCCATAAAAGCTCTTCAGCAGGTTTTTTTAAACAAGTATGAGCCCCAACTTGTTCTATAAAAACTCTTCAGCAGGTTTTTTTTACAAGGATAAGCCCCAAGTTCAAAGTGCTTTTTTATTAGTAATTTGCAGTTAGTAATTAGTAATTTGCAGTGTTAGGGGGTTTTGTTTGTGCCAGACATTTGTTTGTGCAAACCAAAAAGCTCTGGAATAATTTTCATTCTGTTGATTGAGTTAATAAGGTGGCTAATTAAGTCTGTACAGTTCTTATTTTTCCTTCCAGGTATTTTCATTTTACTTAATTTTCCCGATTTGTTGTTATTGCAAACAAATCATAAAAATTAACTTGCTATCTGACAGATGTGCTTCCTGATAATTCAGACATCCTCAGAATTAAAATAGTCTTAATCAGAGCAGAGTGAAGGAGAATAAAGGAGGCTCAGGGGGACTTTTCCCTACAACTCCTGCCAGGAGGGGACAGCCGGGGGGGTCGGGCTCTGCTCCCAGGGAACAGGGACAGGAGCAGAGGGAACGGCCTCAGGCTGGGCCAGGGCAGGCTCAGGGTGGGCACAGCAGGAATTTCCCCATGGAAACTTGTACCTGGGAGTTACAGCTTGGGGCTCATTTTGATAAGATTTTGATAAGATTTTTTGGCTGATTTTGATGAAATAGCCAATCTAATCTGAACATATTTCAGTAATGCCAGGTTGGGTTTCAGTCCAGTTTTCCCATTGCATTGTTGCTCCTGGGATGTGATTTAGGACACAAAGTTCCTCTCTGGAAGCAGGAATTGTCTCCCCAGCAGTTGTCCCGTGTTATTCAGGGGCTGCCATTCCCAAATTTTGGGAATGAATTGTTGGATTTTTCCATCCAGAAGAGAGGGATAGATCTGAGTTCTGCCTTTGTCTGTACTGAGGGATTATAGGATATTTGCAGGAGGAATTGTTTCAAGGAAAAAATGGAAGTGGCTGCCCAGGGAGGGTTGGAGTGCCCATCCCTGGAGGTGCCCAAGGAATTCCTGGAGGTGGCACTCAGAGCTCTGGGCAGGGGACAGGGTGGGCGTCGGGCACAGCTGGGACTCTGATCTTGGAGCTTTTCCAGCCTCAGTGATCCTGGGATTCCATGAAGGAGTTCTGGATCATGGTGTGATCATGGCTTTAATCCCAGCTGTGGGCAGGTGTCTGTGCTGGGTGCCCCTCCTCCTTCACCTGCATTCCAGAATGAGCCTCCTCAGTTCCTGGAGAGCATCCCTGAGGCTCCTCCTGGGAGCAGAAGGAACAAAAAAGAGGGAGAAAAACAGCTTTATGTCCCAAGCTGGGTGCCTGGGTGTGCTTAGGACATGGGATTAACATTCCCAGAGCTGCTGGTTAAACTGTATGTGGGCTGTTTATATACAAATATCCATTTATCCATTTATACTTGCACTGACAGAGCTTTGATGTTCAGTGTGCCCTGAGCAGCCCCAGGAGTGTTCCCTGTGCCCAGGCAGACTGCCTGAACTGGTTCCACAGCTGGATTCTGCATCATATTCTGGGATCTCCTTTGCTGGGACAGTTCTGTGCTTGCAGAGAGAAACCCATGTGAAAACCTGGGGAGAGCTGGGTGTTCTTTCCCCTGTGTTCAGAGGCATCAAAGTCATTTAAAGTTCATTTTCCCAGTGATAGTGACTGATATTAAACCAGATGTCAGGGCTGGGAATTGTTGGGTTTATAGACTTAAAAAGTAAAGGGGGTTTTGTGCTTCATAGAAAATGTTTGAGTGAATAACGTCATTCTCTGATTCTTCAGCTCTGCTGCTTTCCCACCTTCTTCAGTGATTATAAAAATGTAGCCTCCCAGTATAATTTGGATTACTTTCAATTTTTTGGTGCTTCATAATAACAAAATTACTTGGAATATATTTAATCTCTATTCTCTGGTGTTTCAGCAGCTCCTGTTTCTGGGCTCTTAGTGCCTGACAGCTCTCCAGGGGCCTCGTGCTCCTGTATGGTTTTTGAACAGATCATGTTTCCTCTGTGCCAGATAGCCTCTTAATTATTTAGCTAATTTATTAATTAAACTATTCAGGTAGATTGCCTAGACTTTATATGGGGTAAGCTAGACCCACCGTGTTCTCACACTGAGTATAATCAAAAGAAAATGGTGATTTAAGGTTCAGCTCTAAGGTTTAAAATGCTGTTTAAAAGAAATAAGCTGTTTTAAAGATGTATTTTTCAGGTTAGTTTGTGCTACGTGGACATTTTGTTTAAATTACAGAGTGCACATAAAATACACATTTATAAACTGCTAGTTTCTAAGTGTATATTTGTAAATGCAGATGTGTGCTTCCCTCTCTCTAATTTGCCTTTCTCTCTCCCGTTTCTGTGGCTGGTTTTGGTTTTTTTTGGTGTGTTTTCTCCTCCCTTTGGGGCACATTTTCAGCTCTTCCAGTTGCTGACTGGCTCCCTGTTTCCCCTGCAGCATGGAGATGTATTTCCCCCAGAACGACTCGTGGATCGGGCTGGCCCCTCTGAGCATCCCCCGCTACGAGTTCGGGGTGTGCGTGCTGGAGCAGAAGATGTACGTGGTGGGGGGCATCGCCACCCACGTGTGCCAGGGCATCAGCTACAGGAAGCACGAGAGCTCTGTGGAGTGCTGGGACCCCGACACCAACACCTGGAGCTCCCTGGAGAGGATGTTCGAGAGCCGCAGCACGCTGGGCGTGGCCGTGCTGGCCGGCGAGCTCTACGCCCTGGGCGGCTACGACGGCCAGTCCTACCTGAGGAGCGTGGAGAAGTACATCCCCAAGGTCAAGGAGTGGCAGCTGGTGGCCCCCATGAGCAGGACACGGAGCTGCTTCGCCGCTGCCGTGCTGGACGGCATGATCTACGCCATCGGGGGGTACGGGCCTGCCCACATGAACAGGTACGTGCTGGGCTGACCCCCACTGCCCACGTGAACCTGGGGTGACCCCCACTGCCCACATGAACCTGGGGTGACCCCCACTGCCCACGTGAACCTGGGGTGACCCCCACTGCCCACGTGAACCTGGGGTGACCCCCACTGCCCACGTGAACCTGGGGTGACCCCCACTGCCCACGTGAACCTGGGGTGACCCCCACTGCCCACGTGAACCTGGGGTGACCCCCACTGCCCACGTGAACCTGGGGTGACCCCCACTGCCCACGTGAACCTGGGNAAATGCTGTTTAAAAGAAATAAGCTGTTTTAAAGATGTATTTTTCAGGTTAGTTTGTGCTACGTGGACATTTTGTTTAAATTACAGAGTGCACATAAAATACACATTTATAAACTGCTAGTTTCTAAGTGTATATTTGTAAATGCAGATGTGTGCTTCCCTCTCTCTAATTTGCCTTTCTCTCTCCCGTTTCTGTGGCTGGTTTTGGTTTTTTTTGGTGTGTTTTCTCCTCCCTTTGGGGCACATTTTCAGCTCTTCCAGTTGCTGACTGGCTCCCTGTTTCCCCTGCAGCATGGAGATGTATTTCCCCCAGAACGACTCGTGGATCGGGCTGGCCCCTCTGAGCATCCCCCGCTACGAGTTCGGGGTGTGCGTGCTGGAGCAGAAGATGTACGTGGTGGGGGGCATCGCCACCCACGTGTGCCAGGGCATCAGCTACAGGAAGCACGAGAGCTCTGTGGAGTGCTGGGACCCCGACACCAACACCTGGAGCTCCCTGGAGAGGATGTTCGAGAGCCGCAGCACGCTGGGCGTGGCCGTGCTGGCCGGCGAGCTCTACGCCCTGGGCGGCTACGACGGCCAATCCTACCTGAGGAGCGTGGAGAAGTACATCCCCAAGGTCAAGGAGTGGCAGCTGGTGGCCCCCATGAGCAGGACACGGAGCTGCTTCGCCGCTGCCGTGCTGGACGGCATGATCTACGCCATCGGGGGGTACGGGCCTGCCCACATGAACAGGTACGTGCTGGGCTGACCCCCACTGCCCACGTGAACCTGGGGTGACCCCCACTGCCCACGTGAACCTGGGGTGACCCCCACTGCCCACGTGAACCTGGGGTGACCCACACTGCCCACATGGACAGCTACCTGCTGGGGTGACCTGTGCCCACCTGGGCACCAGCAAACCCCACAGGCAGGTTCATTAATCCTTGCCCTGCCCACATGAACAGCTACCTGCTGGGGTGACCTGTGCCCGCCTGGCACCACCTAAACACCCTGGGCAGGCTCATTAATCCTTGTCCTGCCCACATGAACAGGTATGACCTGGGGTGACCCTGTGCCCACCTGGACATCAGCAAACCCCATGGTTTGGTTGTCTTCTGATCATGGGCAGCCTCATTAATCCTTCCCTTGCCCCTGTGAGCAGGTACCTGCTGGGGTGATCCACCTGGGCATCACCAAACTCCCTGGGCAGCTTTTTTAATCCTTCCTCTGCCCACATAAACAGGTATGTGTTGGGGTGACCCTGTACCCACCTGGGCACCAGCAAACCCCATGGGCAGCCTCATTAATCCTTGCCCTGCCCCACTACGTGCTGGGATGACCCTGTGCCCGCCTGGGCACTAGCAAACCCCATGGGCAGCCAATTAAATAATCTCCAGTAGATCCTGGGCCTCATTAATCCCTGTTCTGTCACACCAGTCCCATCATTCAAAAGGGAAATCTTTATTTTTATTCCACTTTGTGTGTTCCACCTTGTTTGGGCTCATTTTAAGATTACCTAAAAGGTGATTTTAGCAAAAAGGTAAAACCAAAGACATGCCTGCACATTACTGAGTCTTGGAGCTCAAGCCTTCAAAATCTGAGGGTGGGTGCTGAGTTTTACCATGAAAGCCCTGATTTGAGGTGAATAGGAGTTTTCCATGGTCTACACACAAAATAAGTACAAAACTGATGGGATCTTGAATTAGTGTTACTGCTCATAGCAGAATTTAGGATGGGGGTTATGGTCTGACTCCAGGGGTTGTTTCAGACCTTGCATTCCCAAGGAGTTTTCCTGGTACCACCATGCTCTTTAACGCCTCTGTTCCCTGTGGATGTCCAGGGACATCCAGTTATCCAAAGGAATAATTTTCCATCATTAAAATGGGAACAAATCAGCTGAATGTCCCTCCAGGAAGCAGAATAATAAACTAGAAGTGTAAGAGCTGAATAAAGACCGAAACTCTTGTTCCTAGGGAGGGACACAGGGATTGTTCAACAGGGTAACACCAGATGTTGTAATGATGAATTGCATTGACTTGAGGCTGAGTCGGGGGGGTTTAGGTGGGGTATTAGGAAAAGATTCTTCTTTTAGGAAAAGATTCTTCTTTCTGTTAGAAAAAGGATCCCTGGACTCCTTGATCCTTCTAACTCAGGGTGTTCCATATTCTGTGAATAATTCTGGTTTTATTTATGATTGGAGGGGTGAGTACTGAGCCATGCCATGCAGCACCAGGCTCCTCCAAGCTCTGGCATTAAATCGAGCTCACACTGGGTAATGAACCCCCTTTTCCAAGCTCTGTGCTGCTGCTGATCTCCTCTTGCCCTTTTTCCTGCCCCTCTGTGCTTGGGCAGGAACAGCTCTGAGCCATGAGTGTGTTAATGACTGACCGTCTGTACAGTGATCAAAAATATTAATAACGATGAGAATTCATTTCCCTTTGATCCTGAAACCTCTCCTGCCCTCAGTGTTTTGATCAGCAGCCTCTTTTGAGCTTTTCCTGAGGAATATAAATACACTCTCCACATGCTTTTTCTCTCTGAATGTTATTTTCAGGCCAACCTCAAGGTAATTTTGGATTTGCTGTGTAGCCAAAGAAATACACTTCAGCTCTGCGTTAACGTGTTCAGTTTCCCACAGCATTTTTATTTTAATAGATAAATATATTATTATAATAGAGTGTTATTTATGTGATATACATTTTAAATTCTTACTTTAAGAAATTGCTCCACACATCCTGAAGGAGCTTTCAGTTCTGAGGAACCTGTTGGTTTTAGGGTGTGACCTGAAGATCCAGGACAGTGGGACAGGGAGGACATGGATGAGGCTGAACCAGCTGCTGTGCCAGGGGGAAGTATCACAGAACTGTTTGGGATGGAAAAGTCTTTTGAGATCGTTGAGCCCAACCTTTGACTGAATAGATTATAAAAATAGGTTAGAACTGAATTTTGGCAGCACTGTTGGGCTGCTTTGGTTGTGGAAGTGCCCTGGGATGTGATTGGTGCTTCCCAGGTGCTAACACAGTTTCTGGGTGCTGCTGTTGGGTTGTACCAAACAACGGCAACACTGAATTTTCCATCAGCTCCAGCCCTTTCCTCTGTGTTCCATTATTCCTGTGTGGTAATTCTGGCAGAGCCAGCTGTGCCTGTGCCACTCCAGGAGTGAATCCCACTCCCAGGTCCTGGGTAGAGCCAGCTGTGTCTGTGCCACTCCAGGAGTGAATCCCATCCCTGAGATCCCAGGCAGAGCCAGCTGTGTGTGTGCCACTCCAGGAGTGAATCCCATCCCCAGATCCTGAGCTCCCAGCTGTGCGTGTGCCACTCCAGGAGTGAATCCCATCCCCAGATCCTGAGCTCCCAGCTGTGTGTGTGCCACTCCAGGAGTGAATCCCACTCCCGGATCCCGGGCAGAGCCAGCTCTGTGTGTGCCACTCCAGGAGTGAATCCCATCCCCAGATCCTGAGCTCCCAGCTGTGTGTGTGCCACTCCAGGAGTGAATCCCATCCCTGAGATCCCAGGCAGAGCCAGCTGTGTGTGTGCCACTCCAGGAGTGAATCCCATCCCCAGATCCTGAGCTCCCAGCTGTGTGTGTGCCACTCCNTGTGCCACTCCAGGAGTGAATCCCATCCCCAGCTCCCGGGCTCACGGCTGTGTTTGCCTTTCAGCATGGAACGTTACGATCCGAGCAAGAACTCCTGGGAGACCGTGGCCTCCATGGCTGACAAACGGATAAACTTTGGGGTGGGGGTCATGCTGGGCTTCATCTTCGTGGTGGGGGGACACAATGGGGTGTCCCACCTGTCCAGCATCGAGAGGTACGACCCCCACCAGAACCAGTGGACGGTGTGCCGGCCCATGAAGGAGCCCAGGACAGGTGGGACATGGCAGAGATGAACCTCTGAGCTGGTAAAACCTGCAGGGAGAGTGGCAGGGACTCCATCTGTGAGTGAGGGTCACTTCAGCACTCTGTGAAAGGATCTTGATTTCTCCAAGTTCAGTTTATTAATGCTGAGCTGTAACAAAAATTATAGGAAGTAGTAATTGTACCTCCTGTTTTTTCAGTGATTTCAGCAGTGATGAGTTGCAGCAGTTCTGTGCTCACTGTTGGATTTTATTGGGTGTGGAGACTCAGGGTTCAGGGTTGTGGTGCAGCTCCCATCTCTGCTCTGGGACAGGGACAGGGCTCAGGGGGCAGCTGGGGCTGTGCCAGGGCAGGCTCAGGCTGGAGATCAGGAAAGGTTCTTCCCCAGAGGCTGCTGGCACTGCCCAGGGAATGGGCACGGCCCCGAGGCTGCCAGAGCTCCAGGAGCCTTTGGCCAGCGCTGCCAGGGATGCCAGGGTGGGATTGTTGGGGGTCTGGGCAGGGCCAGGGGCTGGGATGATCCCTGTGGGTCCCAGCTCAGGACATTGCATGGATCTGTCCCACAGTCTCCCTGATGGGACACTGGGACAGAGGGAGGTTGTTTTGCCATAGGAAAGGGGGTGAGAACAGCACAAAAGGGATGTCAGACCCGAACAGAGAGGGGTTCTCGTTCGCAGCCCTTTTCTTTAGCCAGAGGGGGCTCTGGGGGCGGCGGGGGGAGGCTCCGGCTGGCAGCAAAGCCGCGGTGCTGCCCGCAGGGGTTGATGTCGCTCCTTTCTCCGCAGGCGTGGGGGCGGCGGTGATCGATAACCACCTGTACGTGGTGGGGGGACACTCGGGCTCCTCCTACCTGAACACGGTGCAGAGGTACGAGCCCATCTCGGACTCGTGGCTGGACTCGGCGGGGATGATGTACTGCCGCTGCAACTTCGGCCTCACGGCCCTGTGAGGCCGCTGACCGCTCGGACGCGGCCGGCCGGGGCTGAGCCCGCTGCCCGGCCCGGCTCCGCCGCAGCTCGGCCTGCCCCGGGGGCCGCCAGGGACCCGCTCCGCTCCTCCCCGGGATCCTGCGGTGGCACAGGGCGGGGAGCTCGCTGTCCGGCTGGGTTTGGCACCCTGCCGGCGGCTGTGGCTTCGGGAGAGAGCTGGGATCCAGCTGGAAATCTGTCCATCCGACCCCTTCTAGAGCTTGTGTCTCTTCCTCCTCTGGAACGCGGAGTTCCCTGTGCTGGGGGGAGCTGGGTGAGCGTGTGGGGTGAGCGCAGGGGGGCTGAGCCCTGCCTGTGCCTGCGCACCGGGAAAGCGCCAGTGCTTCACGGGGTTTTTTATGACCGGTAACTCAAGGGCTGCCTTGTTTCTGTATCTCGAGGTTTGTACATAATAAATGCCGTAGGATGTTGCCTGTACTCTCCTTTGTCACCTGCTTCCTGGTAGGAGGGCTGGGATGATCCTTGGAGACATTTACAAGGCAAATTTGTTGCCTCCTCGGGACGTTTTTGGATCTGACGAAGAGAATTTGCATTTTTAACTTTTCCCTTCTGTTTTCTGCTGGTGGAGAAACGAGTGCTAGATGACCTGCCTTCATCCCGCTGTGTGCTTTCTGTTGGAATGCGAGGAGAAACCACAGCAGCAGCATTCCTAGCATGACACCCAACAAAACCTCCGAGCCAGCCCATCCCATCCTCCCGAGCGCTCGTGTCCCTGTTCCCTTTTTTCAAGGACTGTACGATTGCTTCCTCTGAGCGTTCCCATCTCACAATGGTGCTAAATGTAGGGGTACCCCCGAGGCTGTTCCTGATTTCGGTGCATAAAGCATGTTTGGATTGTTCCACTGGTTTGGTTTCTTCTTTGCTCCATCCCCCCGTGCCCCTGCAGCTCTGCAGTCTCACCCCCTGTGCAATGAGCTCCCTTTTGGGTATTGAGGGGGAGATTTCAGATTTATTGTTCCCATTCTCACAAACGGGGAGATGCCAGCTCGGGTTCTTGAGGCAGTTCTGCCTTTGACAGCAGTGCAGGGAGTTCACACAGGGCTCGTCCCAAACGTGTGTGCTGCTGAGGGGCAGGTCCTGGGCCTCACCCCAGTCCCACTGGGTTAATCACACAGCCCTGAGCTCAGTCAAAACTGGGCCAGAGAGAGCGGTGCTGTGGGTTATAACCATCACTTAAAATGGAATTCAATTAATTTAGCACATTTTGGGTTGTCTTCTCATCTCAATTACCTTACATTTCTGTGGTGGCTGCCCATTGCCAGGCCTGGCACTAAGGATTTTTTTGCCTCCAGAGTTTTCTTTCCCTTTATTTTAACATGTTCGGTGTTTGTTTTCCAAGCCCACACAGTGTTATTTTGAAAGGTGCAATAACATTTGAAATAGCTGCTTTAAAAGCCATTTCTTTATGATTTTGCTAAATGGGGAGGGTTGAGTGCTCTGGATTTATCCTGAATTCCTGCAGAGCTGGTTGCAGCCAGGGCTGCTCCAGTTCCTCCATTTCACCACTCCAGGGGCATGTTGTCACCATAAAACATCGTTCAGATATCCCAAGTGATTGAACAGACAATAAAATCCTGCAGGTCTCCAGATTTGGTGGAACTGAGCAAGACTTAAATGTAAATAAAAGAGAAACTGCATTGAAACTGCTGGAATTATTACTTTGACCCACAGGGGTTCATTCCAGTGGCAGCAATCAAAGCCTGATTTCATTATTCCAGGGCATCTTCTTGGCAGGACAGGAGGGGCTCCTTGGCTGTGTTTGCATGTTTGTGTGTGGGGAGAAGGAATCCTGGAATCCCAGGATGGTTTGGGTTGGAAGGGACCTAAACCCCACCCAGTGCCACCCCTGCCATGGCAGGGACACCTCCCACTGTCCCAGGCTGCTCCCAGCCCCAGTGTCCAAGCTGGCCTTGGGCACTGCCAGGGATAGATCACAACAAAAAAAATCCATAAACAACAAAAACATCATTAAAAAACCCCATAAATCAGAACAAAAAAAAAATTTATGGTGATTATTGATATCTACATCTAGCATTTACGGAAGTCAAAGCACTGAAAATTGCAAAATGTTTCATTCCCTTTCTCCAGGCAGTGGGAATGAAAAACCCCACAATGGTTTGGGGTGAAAGGGGCTTTAAAGACCACCCCATTCCACCCCTTTCCATGGGGAATCCTTCCACTGGAATGGGGTCACAGGAGGTGAATGATGTCCCAGGTTGGCCCTGTGCTGTGGATGTGACATTGGCTTGCTGGAGAGAGCAGCAGAAACTGGTTTTTACTGTGCAGGAGAAATGCCTAAAGGATTTTCCTGCTGTTATTGCTGAACTCCTTACCTGGAGATGGATCAGCTTAGGGACTGTGTCACTTAAATCACTCCAACCCTGTTTCTGTCCTGTCACTTCAGTGCCTGGCCAGAGGGAGACCAGGCACAGCAACCAGGGTAAAGCTGAGAGGAAACTCAGCAATCCCATGGGAATGCCTGGCTGGGAGCTGCAAAACCAAGGACCTGCAGCTAAGATGTGACAATTCCCAATTTTCATCCAGTTCCAGTTCCTTATCTCTCAAATTGCACTTTAAATTGCAGGTTAAATGAGATTATTTGTGTCCACACAGCTCAGAATTTCTGCTTTTTAAAAGATAATAATCTACAAGCTCCTCCTAGGAATGCTTTCCTTCCAGAAACTGTTGGAATTTTTGTCCACATTAGAAATATTGTTTCTGGGAGATAACATTGCTTCAGTGAACTTCCCATCCATAAATCCCCATTCACTGTAAGAAACAATGCAAAACATCCTAAATTGCCTTCTATATGATAATTCCTTTTTTTTTTTTTTTTTGCCTTATGGCACACACCTTTGTGGTGTGCTGTATTTTAAACCCAAGGAAAACTCAGATTTTTAGCAGGATTTAATAACTCTACAGGGAATTTCGTACTCGGGCTTGGCCAGAGTGCTTTGGTTAGGGGTAAAAACTGATCCCTGTAGATTTGTGGTTTTACCTGTAAATATAAATATTTCTTTTTAGCAGCAACATCCTGGTTTTGTTTTGTCTACAAAAGTGGCCTTTGAGTTCCACAGGATGAGAGCTGAGCCATGTGGGGATTCTCTGGCAGTTCCCAGGTGTTGTTCTTGTGCTCTCCAGGCATTGTTGTGATGATTCCAGTGGATGTGAAGCTGTTTAAAGAAATAAACCTGGGAAATCCTGGTTTGTGTGGTGCTCAGTGCTGGAGCCTCTGGAGCTGCTCCCATTCTCATGGAATGTCCTCATTCCATGGCTGCTGCCCCTTCTCCCCCACGTTTCCAGGCTGTTTAGGATCAAATCCTGATTTTTAACCCCACACTGCTTTAATTTATTATTAATGCACTTGGACAAGCTCCAGCACACATAGGGTCAGAGCACTGGGATTTTAACTCTTATTATTGCTCTGGAAAATGGGACATGTCCATGGAAAGGCTGGGACAATTGGGATTGTTGAGCCTGGAGAAGGCTCCAGGAGGACCTCACAGGGACACCTCCCACTG
>VYZP01016984.1:0-12815 GCA_013400635.1 Hypocryptadius cinnamomeus | reverse complement strand
AAACTGACAAAGGCAGTAGCTGCACCATCTCACTACAGAAGGTCCAGCAGACCCTAAACATTCCTTGTACTACCAGAATTTTAGTTTTGATTGTGGCTGCGGAAGAATTTTCGTGGTACTGAGTCTTTGTAGGTTCAAGGGCAAGAATTTAAAAGGTGAACATGATTGCTTTCATCTCATGTGTCATAGAAAAGAAAATAATGTTTTAAAAAACTAAGTTTTCAGAAGGTGCTGCATTTTCTTTGCTCCTTGCAGAGACTCAAACTGGTTTTTCAAAATATATGTGTCTGGTTATTTTTTTGCACTAAATGAAGTTTGTGTGAAAAGGGAGGGAGTCTGGTCTGACTTTAGAGTGACAGGCTGGTTTTACACCTCTAGCTGTTGTAATTATACTGTAGAGGGTCTTTTGATATTAGTGATAATCTGTGTTCATTTTTGAAAAGTCTGTTCAGTTAACACTTCAGAACAAAAGATGGTCAGTGGTGTTGAAGGCTAGTTTTGCTGTGAGCATTTTCCTTGAAACACTACGCAGAAAAACCCATTGTGGAGTTTGCTTTGGTGATATTCTGGTCTGTCGTGGTTTTGTCCCTCATGATCTAAAACATCAGATCAATGAAATACTGAAATATTTTAATAAGAGGAGGCACATCTCTTGTTGAGGATGTTCAGGCAGATTTGTAGCAGTGGGAAGGATATTTGGGATGACTGCAAATGTTGGTTGCCTGCAGCCAATCTCACTGAGCTACTGAAACACCGGTGTGAAAATGGGTAAGGCATTAAGATGCTGGATGATTAACAGGAAGGACAATTTGTGTTGTTGTATTGGACTTAAATCACCCTACATCTTGTCACATTTCTCCTAAGTGAATTATCAGTGTTTGTCACTAGAGACACACAGCCTGCATATTAAGGAGAAGTCATTAACCATCTAGATTGCTCTGTGTTTTTTTGCATTATCTCTTCTGCAATGAAATCTCAACATACATTAATGTGATAATGGAGATATTGTGCCCAAGGACATAGGCCAAGGCAAATAATTGTGCAATAAACCCTTTCCTGATCAGTAGACCAGGATTGTGATCACTTAGGAGACAGAAAAGAATTGGAATAGTGAAGTCAGACATGGAATAGTAGTGGTTTACCTTGCCTTTCACAATTTTGCAAGGAAGAAGTTGTGGCTCATCTGTGGAGGGATTCCCCTCCCCCCAACCCCCTAAAATGCAAAAAATTTTTGAAGGAACTTTATAAAAATTTAGAGAGGAGTTTGTTGCTGACTGAAATGTATTGAAACAAAACTGCTTTGTACATTGATATGATAAAAAAGAAGAATCTGTTTTTCATCAGTATAATCTCTTTACATGCAGTTCTCTGATAAATTTTTTAGCAAGGGAACGAGTTAATTATGTTTTGGAAATAAAAAACAGATTTATAATATTCACACACTTTCACCTTTAATAAAACTTCTAGATTGATACACCAGCAATAACTCTTGCAGGTATGAGAGAGATTGGAGTTAATAAAAAGACTATCAATTTTAATTCAAAATGACAGAATACATCCTGATTTACTGTGATGGAACACATGATCTCCCCTATGATATGATAGTCCCACCCTGAAGAATATTCTAATTTAATCATAATTCTCTTACATTTCTAGTAATTAAATAACATCCCATAAGATACAAATAGAACACTTTATGTACCAGATTTTCACTGCTTTATGTCTCCTGAGGAGTTATGAGCAGTTATGGTATAAAAGGATGAGGCCTGGTAGTTCACTAAATCTGGAATACTGTAACAAGAAGCAAACTTATTTTCAAGAATGCAGTATTTTAAAACAGTGTACACAGCAGAAGCCTTACTTTTAAAAGGCGAAAAGCATTTTTAAGGTTTGCCATAAGCATTCAAAGAAGGATTTTCTCTATTGCCTGATGAAAGATGGAATGTTTTTCTTATGACTAGGTACAAGCATTTTGAGAGAAAAGATGAATCTTGGAAAGAGGAAAATCCTCTTGAATACTGGGGTGCTTGTCCCCTCAGTCTATTATTATCCACCCTAATGGTCATTAAAATGAAATGTATGACTGCCAGCCCTGCATAAGCAGACCTTGAGTTAGGTGAACTGGAGAGGCCTTGGTGATAAGGATTTGCCTGTTCAGGTGTTAATAATGTTTCAATACAATGCTTGATGAACTGTAATGGCTTCAAATTACATGCTTGGTAATGCTGTGGCAGTTTTCTGCCAGCAGAATATACCATTGCAACAGCAAGGTACACACTAAGGGCAGCTCTGCTGGAGAGTTAAATCTTAGAACAGTAATTTGGTTTTCAGAAGCTGCTACTGATACTAAAAGAAATTCTAATCCAATTTGGCATTCTGCTCCAATATTGAGCCAGTGTTTGAATAAAAAAATCAACATATATGTATGCTTGTGTCTGACTTCTATCCTGGGGAGATCAGAAATGCAGAATACATACAAAGCTGCATCAGTCTATGGTGGCTTTATCTTGGGAACGCTAACAGCACTTTAAGCTACATTAAATTCAGTTCACTAATTTGTAGTTATCTGTTTGAGCTAAAATATCCTATCTTCTGTTGCTTGTTAGCTCATGTGATTCTGAAAGAAATATTCTGTTCTATCTTGGACCATTCCCTCAGGGCATATATCACATTCCTCCCTCCCATGATAAAATCAGTTGTCCTTGGACTGCTAGGGTGAGAAGAATTGAAGCATTGTCTCTTTTGATTGTTAGATCTTGCAGTCTTTCTAAATAGTGCAATATTCCTGAAATTTAATCAGTAGCTTATACTAAAATCAAGATATTACCATGGCTTCCAACTGCTATTTGAATATTTCAACTTGAAATAATCATCTGTGGATGGGTGTGCTTTAATGGAGCAGAGAACATATTCTGTTATTGCCTAATGCATTCATCCTCATTGCCAATTTTTTAAGCCTGTCCAAATCTATATTTTATCTTTCTTCACTTCTCTGTACAGCGAAGTAATTTGGTGACTTTGCATTTACTTGCATGAGGTTGCTGTCAGGTCAGTAGTGTCATTGGGAAATGCTATATGCACTGACACCTCTGGAAATAGGGGTGGAAGATGTGAAAAGGGCTGTTTTTACACAACACATTTTGAAGAAAACCTCTATACAAGACAGCATTCCAGTACTGCCTGTGTTCCCATGGATTGGGATCCATGACTCAAGGCCTGACTTTGCAAATAAGGTGAATTTAAATATTTTCCCCTGATTGGTTTGCTTCTATTTTTTTGGCAGCCTTTTGCTGCCAGTGAGTTCCACCACTAAATCTCCTCTTCTCAACCTACTCTATTTATCTAGATGCTCATATGTCATTCCATGCCTGTCTGGTTTGCACTTTTTTCTTATTGCCTCATAAATTCATAAATACCTCACCCTTCAAAAAAAAAAAAAAAAAAAAGAAAAAATAAGAAAGTGCGCTTTTCATTGACAACAAATTAAGTGTGTATTATGTTTTTTGTTAGTGGAATATTTGCCAGTGCTGCAACATTTCAGAGTTTGCTTTTTTCCCCTTCCCCCTCTCTTTTCTTCAAGTGTTTCCTTTACCTCAGGATAATGGGGATGATCAGCCTTAAAAAAGATACTTTTTATCAGAGAGTATGATGAAAAACATCTCACACAGGTATCATTAGACATCTTGAAAATAATCTATAATTATGAAACTTTAGGGTTTTCTTGTCATTTGTTCTTAGTACCTGTTAGCTTTGCTCTGGGCATTCTCTAGTTTTTCCTTGGAACACACTTTTCCTTATCACCACTCCCACTTAAATAAAGCTGATATTGCCTTGCAGCTACTTTTCTCTTGGATGTACAACTTTAATAAAGCAAGATATATAAAATATAGGATATCTAACGGTGTTACTGAAGTTAGGTAGTGAAATGTCTAGTATTACAAGAGTAGGAACAGCAACCTGGTGCTGGTTGGGTTGGCTTGGTGCTCTAGCAATCAAACTGCAATAAAGAAGTAATATTCATGCTCAATACAGCTTTTCAGGGGGGGTGTGAAATGGAAGAGCCCACGGGGTGTGACCTGGTTGTGTTGGTAGCCACCATCACTCTGCAGGGTTGTAAAAGTCTGTTGGTGATTACTCACAAACTGAAGAGAACCCTCATTTCAGGTGAGATGATTTGCAGGTGGTAATTGTACTGTCTTTGCCATCCAGCCACACTGCCTGTCAGTGAACTAAAGACAGCTTCTGGAGTGTGCATGTGAAAACCAGGGACCTTATTACTGAATTCAAAGATCATTCTGTTCTAACCTGCCTTACTTGACTCTTCTCTGCCCCATTACCAGGATGTATTAGGACAAAGCAAATCTCCTCTAAGTAGACATTCAATTACTGGGCTTGCAATGTACTGCAGTTTGGTGATGCATTCTGTGCTTGCTGGATTTATAGGGTAATAAGCTGGTGCATACTGATGAACCTCACTGGGAGACAGAGGTGTTTGTGGTGTGGTGTTTGGATTCAGACAACCATTACTTGGGATAGATATGGAGGGGGAAGCAGACTTGTTTTTACTGTGCTAAATGTTGCAGTAAAGATGGTGCACATTTTCTGCCATCCTGCTGTGCATCTTTTGAAGCACTTCATAATCCCAATCAATTACATTGCAGCAATTGGATTTTATTTAAAAATTTAATTGGATTGGTCTTACATGAATAAGTATTAGGAAAAGTCCTTTATCTGGTAAATGTTCAAAATTTTAGCAATGTTAAAATTTTATATTTTTTTGCAAACTGCTTTCCTGGTGAAAATGTAATTCTTTTCCTGTTGAAGATTACAACCCTTTTTTTTTTTGAGCCTGTTTAAATAAATGGAATTTCTTAAAGTGAGTGACTATAATGCAGTCCTTTCTAGACATTTTACTTTCTGCTTATGATGACATTAATAACATTTCTAGCTTTGCTGAATATACAGATGGATTAAGTTTTGTTGCCGTGATTCCTCATTTGAGCTCTGTGACTAGTTGATCTGTGATGGGGAATTTTATTAACCACTGTAAGCCAATGATGTGACAGATGAAAATACAATTAATTAATTGATTAAAAAATAGCTGCTTGTAAGTAAATACTGACATATTATGACAAAAGAATAGAGATTATCTCTCGCATTAGCATTGCAAGAATAGAGCCCTTATGAATTTAAAGTTCTTGCTTATGTAATTAAGTCATTATCTCAGTGACTCTCTTGAAGAAAAGTACAAAAGAAAACATGCTGTATATGAAAAGAACAATGAATATTTTAATAGTTACATTAACACCAAAGGGAAGCCTCAGGGATTTTTCTCTTGGTGAGTAATTGACAGTAATACAGATTTTAATTTATGTCGTGACATTCTTTTTTCCTGTTTCAAAACTGAGCTTGCTGTTCTTTGTTCCTTCAGGTTTCTTCATAGCAAATAAACTGATAATTTTCTGACTGAAAAGCCGCAGTTACGTGTGATTTGGCTCATGTTTCCTCATGGGCACGAACTCGTGTGCAGTCTGGTCCGTGCCCACGCTGCTCCTGCAGCCTCACGAGGATCAGCCTCCCTTCTCTTGCTGTGGCTGGGACAAGCTGCTGTGGCCCTGGCAGGCACTGAGCAGGAGAGAGCTGTGCTCTGCTCTTTGCATGGCAGGGAGTTCATGCAATCAACTGGCAGCTTCTAAACGTTTTTAAAGATCTGTGGTCAGAGCTACTTTCTAGGTGGTTTTTCTTAACGCGGAGCATGAAAAGATGCGGTTCTGGAAAACACAGCAAGGCTTTCTCAGGGCTTGCCAAAGTAAATTTGATCCTCTTAGGAAAGCACGGGCTTGCTGCTCACGGGCAGGGCTGACACATCTGTATAGGGCACACAGGTGCCTGCACTCTGCTGTGGGTCTGATGAGGGCAGGGTTTTCTCCTGGGCACACTGCTTGCACCTCTGGTTTCACAGATTGTCAGGTAAAATCTGAACAGCAGATTCTAGTCAATCAGATTGCCACAATTTTCCATAAAATATCAGGAGCAGTTCAGGGTGTCTTAAAAACAAAGGTATGTCCCACACAACTTGGTGGTTGTTTTTTTTTCCTTGCTTAGTTTTGAGAGTGTGGTAGAGTGTGTGTGAGCTGTCTTCTCTGTCACTTGGGCTGCTGATGCTCTTGACTACCTTAGGAAGCAAATTACCTTAGGGAAATTCTCATTATATGTAGCACCAAAGCAAACAAAGCCACATATGTAAAATGGAAAGCAAAGGAAACCAGAGAGTGTGTATTCCAGCCAAAAAAAAAAAATTACAAATGGCTGTTTATCTCATAAAAGACCTTCCCGTGACAATTAGTAATACTTTAAGCCTGGGCTCTGTGCCGTGAGCTGAATTTCCCTTAATACATCTTCAAGTCCAACAATGCATTTTATGCCAATACCAAAATATAGCACACTTAATAAACACTGCTGACCTTCCCCAGATCAGAAACATCTTTGGGGTCTGGTTTTGCAAAACTTTTAGTACTGAGAAAGGTTAATCACATCCTTTTAAACATGGTAATTATGTGAGCTCTTTGGTAGGTACTTATTTCTAAATGGGGTATTTATTAACTTTTTCAGCCTTTTCAGGCTTTTCAATGTTGTAGTTATTCTGGTGGTGTTCTTGTTTTCTTGGTGGTGTGGAATATGGAATAAACTTTTAGAATTGTTCCTGTATATTTGTTTTGCAAGTCTTCCATAACAGTAGTAACTAGCCAAATTTTGAAGAGCTTTGTTCGGTTCAGTATAAATTCATGTCAGGGATTTTAAGACTGCTAAGGCCTTTGGTAACTTTTCATTTTAGACTTTTAATTGGTTTTACTGAACAAATAGATTCTGTGGCAGAAATTAAACTGCCCAAATGGTATGAGAGCTCACATGAAGAAAATTTTTCTCAGAATGTTCTGGAATGTCATAAATGGACCAACATTTCTGAGTCAGAGAAAATTTTGTATTTCCAGATGTCTTCAGAGTATCAAATTTTCCCAGAATAAAGCCTGTAAGTTTCTTAGTGAAATCTAGGAGTTCCAGCTTGAGAAGTACTTGGAACATGAAAGCAGTTCAGCAAACTGCAGTGCAAACTCCTAGGAGCCGAGTCCTGAGAAGTTTCTCCCATGAAAACCTTTTCTTCCCTTCGAATTCATGCCTTATTAAAAGTTTAAGATGTCAACAAACTGACAGTTTCTGTTAAAATTTAAAAAAAGAAAACAAACAAGTCCCCTCCAAAAAAAAAAAAAAAAAAAAACAAGCAACAGGTAAAGCTGAAAGTCTCCTAGGTAGTTCTCATTTTGGTGTATTTTTGTGTTTCTGGTGTATGCAGTCACTCCCTGGCTCCTTATCTTTCAGTTGCTGAAGGACTTGGAAGGCAATGAAGTTACTTGATTTGATATGAGCTCCAAACTTTCCTTCAATTTGTAGGACTTAAAACAGGTTCATTTCAGTGGAAATAGTTACAGTTCTAGCCCATGGCTTAGCCCAAGGAAGCAGCTTGTGAGAGCAAAGCTGTGTGAGTTGACAGAGCGCCCTGATGTGTTCCACAAGCTCTGCACAGAGAGGTTTCTAAGGGCTGGTCCAGGATGCAGGGACTGAAGTGCAGCAGATCCAGCTCAAAACCAATTTGGCTCTGGAGGGACAATAGTTCAGGCATGTGGTTGGTGATAAAAGCCACTTGAGAAACTGCAGAAACTTCCAGAAAATTATTGTGAGCTTCAGGCTCCTGAGGGTACACAAGATAAACAGGATTACATGGGTATATTTGTGTAAGAGCAGTTCTGCAGCAAAGCATTTCTTTAAAGTACTTAAATGGGGAAAACCTCTCCTTGTTCATGCTGGGCTGGCTTTGGTGTGACCCTCACCTCTTCATCACTCCCAGATATTTCCCAGGAAGAGACTTCCCTCTTCCTGCTCTTCCCTCTCCCTGCTCTCCTTCTCCCTGCTCAGCCTTGCTTTGTCTTCACCTGTGTTTGTCTGTCTCTCCGAACAACTGCTAAAAGAAAACCTCTTTCCTCTATTTTGTTTTCCTTTCATTTCTCCCTGATACATGACTAGAACACTTAGAAATAGCATCTTGGAAAGCTACCAAAAAAACGAGTAGCATTGAAGGAGGAAGTGTAATCGTTTAAAATGAGTCTTTGGAATTCTGCAAATTGAATCAAATATAGAAAAAAAAAAAGCAAACAGAAAAAAAGGGGAACAGGGCAGAGGGAGGATCTGTAAGGGTAGTAAGAAAGGGAGAGGAGCTAGGTGTACATCTGACTTAGATTCAAGAATTTCACACAGTATCATGTACTCTTTTTGACTTCTAGTATACACAGTGCAGCTCTGGTGATTTGTGGCATTCAGTATTTCCTTGACAACATATTTCATGCACCTGCATTGCTTAGTCATTCTGGAAAAGGGTTTTCTTGTCCTCAGTGTGATGGTATATTTACACAAAGCATTATCTCTTCAATGAAATTCACATGTTTCCTGTGTGACCATATCTGACATGAAGTGGTTTGGGAGGCCCAGGAGCCTCCAATGAAAAGCTGTTTCACACAAGAACTGTTTCATCAAGACCATAAAACCAGTCATGATGGTTTCTTAGGCAGCCTTTTCCAATTGTGGCGAGCCTTGGCTCTGTCTCAAGCTGCTGAACTTTCTGATTTTCCAGTTCAGTCAGTAAAAAGCTCACACTTTAGTGACTCCATACTGATGTTGTGTATAAGTAACACACCAAGGAATCCAGAGCAGGAAATCCCATGGGATTTCTCTTATGGGTGAGGTAATTTCTTCAGCCTCAGGTTTTATTTGATAAAGAAATTTGTCCCAAGATGGGAGGAATCCCTCCTGTCTACAGACACCTGACTCAGCTCCTGCGTGCTGAAATCAAGGAAACCATAAGGGCTTATACTCGTTTCATGACTGACTCTTCTTTATTCCTGTTTCCCTAGAAGGACAAGAATAATGCTTTTCTGTCCTGGTGATGCTTTTCAGAGTTGGGAGGAAAATGAAAATATTTGCACAAATGCCACTTTTTTTAGTTTTCTATATTTTTGCAATAAATGAAATGAAAATTGGCAGCATTTCTTTGTTCCAAGACAGACAGCTGTGTATAAATTTTTGCCTTATGAAAAGTAAAGTCTGAAAGAGTGAGGCTGGAAAATGAAACAGCATTTTTTGGTTTCCAAATCTCCGGTGTCAAGCCTTAATGTAGAACTGTGTAGAACTCTCATTACTATCCATATCACAAGATTGCAATGTGAAATAAATTTAAATCTGTATATACACCAACGGTAAGGAATTTCTGAAAGCACTTGATGTCGTCAAGGTGCAATGTCTTGCAGAAACTGCCTTGCCAGTACTCCTGGAAGACGAAAGCGTTTATGAGAGGAATGGATGAAAGGCATAGTGCTGCTCACATTTGGTTTTACGTGGCTTTTCAGGGATTTATGCTGGCTGGCATCTTTTCAAGACAGGATGCCTTTGTGTTCTAAGAGCTGTGTAGTACTGCAGGACAGAATTGCTTTTGGGTCTATTTTTAGCTGTATTAAATCTTAAGGAATAGTCCAAAATGATGAATTTATGGAAACAATTTTGCTTCCAAAGTTTCTTGTCCTTTCTTTCTGTTTCCCCTACTCTTTTCTCCTTCTCCGATTCCTCCCCCAAGTACTTGATATCAACATTTTTAGAGCCCAGTTAATTAGAGTTTGGTGAATGTAGCCAGAATTCTTGTTGCACAATTTTGTATGAAGAATTTCCTTGAGGTATTTTTGTCTGCTATTGCAAATATACAAAATGGTCCCAAATGTTGCACTCAGTTTTGCTCTCCTCTCCAAATTGTTCTCTATAACATATGCAGAATCAAAGTTTCTTTCATTGCTTTCTAGATGGATAGTCAGCACTATTCAGCTGAGTTATCACATCAAAAGTAGGTGAGGCACTAGAGCACGTGAAAATAATTTCAGGGAAGGACTCTGTTCTGTTCAGTGGTTTATCTAAGTTACAGATTAAATTTTCCCTTCAAGAGACAGAGGTAGGTCTTGAAATTTTAGGCTATAATTTATTTCCTCTTTTCTCTCCAGTAGTAATGGCTATATATTGATAATTTCTGCCTAAGACAAACAGGCTTTTCACTGAAATAGATGAAAATTTTGTTTTGGTCTTGGCAAGCCCAGTAATTTTAGCAACATGTTTTTTAATTCCCTGGTATCCAGGGGTGGGGAGTGCTTGTGCAGCAAAGGGCACTTTGCACAGATTCAAACTGTGCACCCTGTCTTATCATTCCCCCTCTGATAAAGCAAAGGCCCCACATTGTGAAGATCTAAACCCAGAAGAGAAGCAAACATTGAAGCAGACACTGGGACAGCTGCTGCGCTTTCACTAACCAACACCAGTGATATAATAGCAATTGCTGTATGTTAAACCACATCAGGTGCTTTTGGAATTCTGCTACATGTTTTTGAAAGGATGTAAATGTTTTATTGTTACATTGGAAACAACCAGGTTAACCATCTGAAAAGGGAGCATCCCCTTTGACTTCAGTTTTAGCATGTTAATGTGCTTTCTTAAATTCATCACAAGGTGGGTTGGGATACAGCTCATAATTCAATACAGCTGATTGAATTATGAATTTTTGATCAGTAAAGATGAGTTCTTAGATGCAAAAATTAATAGAAGCACCTTTAGTGGGATGAATAAAGAAGATGAGAATAAGGCTTTTGTCACCTTTCCTGTTGGGTATCCCTTAGAAAAAAACTGAGCAGAGGCACCGAAAAAGATGCCTACAAGAGAAGTTCGTATCACAGAGAAACCTTATGCTTCACTTTGATAAATGTGTGCATTCCAAGCAGAAATTTATATGATAGAAAAACTGTTCATTTGAATTTGTATAATTCCCAGCAGAACAGCAGGGAAGAAGGACAAAAGAATGGGTTTCTAAATTAAATCCTTTACTAAACTTTTATAACAGAGGTAAATAGCTATTTTGTCTGTATTTTTATCATTCCACAGCATCATGTTTCACCATGCAAGCCAAGGATGTGGATGCACAAAAATCAACTGCTGCAGTGTGTGTGGTTGTAGAATGAACTCACTTTCTAAGTGCAGCAGCTCTTTCTCTTGTCCTCTGGTGTGTCAAAACAGGAGTAGTTAATGTGAACAGAAATGGGAAATGCTGTGCAAAGGAGGGATGCTGCACATCCATGCTCCTTCCTCAGTAGCCTTTGTATATTGGAGGGTCTCACAACAGGGGGCTGGTGGACGTAGCATGATAGAAAAATGACAGAATTTCATAGGGTAGATATCTTAATTTGGAGTTGTTTTCTTTCTACAAAGTATGAGTGTGTGCAAAAAGAGTCAAATAGTGCCTACCCAGTTGGGAAAAGGCAGAAATAGGGAAGGGAAATGGGCAGGGCATGCACATGACATGGCCACGATGATGTGTAACAAATAAACCCTCTGTGGGTGCACTGTGCACTCCCCAGGCCTGGTGGGTCAGAATGACAGGCACTGTGTCCTGGCTCACCTCATAGTGCTGCACCTACTGCTTAGGAATGAAGATTTCTTAGCAACTCTGTTTCAGTAAGCACCATGAGCAAAGATGACTTGTTTACAAGGAAGTTGCATGGAATTTGAGTCTAACCAGCATAGAAATTGTTCATGAAAGTATTCTAAATGCCGAGGGCTGTAGATCTGTGTCAAAATCAAAATTACTTGCATTGAGGAGGGAGAAGCATGACACAATTTTAAATAGTGTGGAGAAGAAAGAAAAATTGGAAAACTGGGATACTCTGCTCAAAGGTGTGAAAATGACCTAACTATAAATGCCATCCACTACTTGTAAAATGAATATAAGTGCTTTCTTGTCACTTTGCTAATTGCTTTAGAGGAGCCTTGATGTTGCAGCTGTGGCAGAAAGTAAATACATGGCTGTTAGTACCTGAGAATGAAACTTTATTCTTTCAAAAAATAGAAAATCAATCTGTGTTGGCTGTTCATTTTGCATGGTAAATTGTATCTTGTATCAACAAGTTACTGTTCACAGGCTATATATATTTATCAAGATGTTTGTGGTTCATTAACTCCATGATGGTAGTCAGAAGCTAAATCAGCCCTGTGTTTCACCTGTTTGTGCATTTTCATCCTCCTGTCCCAGCCCAGATGAAGTGGATGGATAGCAGACAAAGCTAGGAGGTGCAATCTTACCTTTTTAGATAGATTTTTTGAAGCATGTTTTCCTTATTGCAGCCCACAAGTGTTGACTTCACTGCAAAGGGAGAAAATCGACTGTGTTTTTCATGTTGGTCCCCTGTACTAGTTTTCATATAAATCACTAAAAGAGTTCTTTGTTATATACCATGAAAATTATTTTGCTCAGGACTTTACTAATTTCACTTTTAAAATCCTCATGGAAAAAGAGTTAGGAACTGATTCCAGACAAAGGAAATCTCACGCTTCCAGATTTCTAATTCCTTTTTGGTGTCTGCTTGGCAATTACAGCTGTGAAAATCAGCTCGTGCTAGGAGGCACCAATTTACATGGTTTAAAATTCTGGTCTCAGCAGGCAGGGCAGGGGCAGTGTAACCCAGCTGCCCTTTTGGCAAGGAGAGCTCTTCCCTCTTGGGCCACAGGTAAAAGCTGCAGTCCCAAAGACCCCAAGGGCTGAGTAGCCGAGTTCAAGTGATATTTCACATTTGTGCTGTGATGAGATTTTTAGAAAGTATTGTCCAGGTATGAAAAAGAAAAGCTAAACAGAATTAAGAAACAAGGAAGAACTATTTGCAAATGCAATCTGATGACAGTTG
>VYZP01016922.1:12548-27695 GCA_013400635.1 Hypocryptadius cinnamomeus | reverse complement strand
TATATATATATATATATTCAACTATACTTTTATCTACATGTGCTCCCCTCCTAGAAGGCCATAATAATGGCAATGATTTATTTACAGGGAGGCCAATTTTAATTTGTTGCAAAATAATTCCTATTTAGGCTGGGGGTAGAGGAGAAAAACTCCTTTGTGTAAGCCTTTCACTTGTCAAGAGACAATCAATATTTTTCCCATAGCAATTGAACAAAATAACACTATCTGTTAAATATAACTGGTTTTGATTTAAATGTTCCCATAAACTTTGTTCAGGCTCTGCTGAGCCTGCAATATATGTTAATCCTATCAGAGGGAGAAAAACACTTGTGGAAATACAATAAACAAGCCTTAAGGCAAGGTGAGGAATCTACAATTATATTATTGATCCAGCAGTGGGTCTGAGGAGAAAAAGAGCTTTAACTGGTCAGTTATCATCCACCATCTGAATTATGTTAGTTATTGTAGGTGTATTTTTCTTTTTGAGAAGAGTAACTCACTGCCATAGATTATTCATATCATGTTATTAAAATAATATTCAAAGTTCTTTTATAAACTCTCTTATAGTTTAGGAACCATATGCTCTATACTTTAATTTTAGTTAGGTTTATTCCCTTTGATTGGATAGGCATTGCAAGAAAACTGGTGAAATAAAACTGGGTAAAAAGCATGCCATTAAGGTTTTCAGTACTGAGCATATTTGGTTCCTGTGGTTCTAGAAACTTTTAAAACTTTGGCTGTGTGCAAATCCATCACCCAGCTGCTGAAGTCACAAATCTCTCTTGTGCCAGATCAACTCCTTTCTTCTTTTCAGTCGTGGTTAAAGGGTTTGTAACACAGTGACAGCAAATATGCAGCTCTATACTATTGTTTGATGATCAGGCCACACCAGCAAGAAAAGTGAGACTGATGTATTGAGTCTTTGCATATTGTTGGATATCAGTAGGACAACACTGGTTACATTTTTCTTCTCCAGATGCTTTTGAATTCCTACTTGCATTTTAGTTTTATTTTCACTCTTGTATTTTTTTATTTCTCTTGGTAATAATTCAGGTTTGTTAGAAATACTTATTTTCTGCTATTTTGTATAGTTATTTTCAATAATGAAAACAAAGGAGGTGTGAATTAACTACAAGGATTTTTCATTTTGGACAACTATAATAGAACTTTGCAATAGCACAATTTTTTCCCATGATTACTTACCACTCTCACATGAACTCCATTAGCAATTACAATGCCAATGACTGATTCTGTGCAGGAGGGTAAGAATGGAAAGTTTCAAAACATTTCAAAGTACACAAAATCACAATTTAAAAAAATTAATAATGTGAATAAACTTGTAATGTGAATAAACTTGTAATAAATAAACTTTTTTTGTGAATGGGAAGAGAAATTTGCTACAGAAATTTTCATGACAAGTCATATGCTTCAAGAAAAAATATTCCTACCTATTGCTAGAATTTTAGGCATCAGAATACTTTATGAGCCAAATCTAAATCAATATTAACATGAAACATTCACAATGAGTACAAGGAACATGTGAGTTGATATAAAACATTCATCTGTTAAATCATTTACAGTACTTTCTTTCCCTGTTCATCTATCCTACTTTCACATTATGTTTATGGGTTTTTTTAAACATCACTTTTTTCAGCAATGGATGGAGAGCACCTTTGTATATGGGCTTTTTACTCAAACTGCATAAAAAATGATGGTTTCAGTTCAGCTATCTAACTGAAAAGGAAATGTGAATTAGTACAAACCTTCACATAACCCAAATTTTTCCTTGAAGCAATTGCAAGGAAGCAATTGTGAAGCAATTCACAAATTGCCAAAAGCACAGGGAAGAACCTTCTTCTGTTTTCTTGGGGGGAAAAAAAGGGAAATAAAAATTTAAAAAAAAATAAAAAAAGGATCTCAAGGACCTCAACTTATGACACCTCCAACATCCTTCTGTCCAGCACATTGTAGGGAACAGAGAGAAAGATTCTCACCATTTCCCCTGTGTTATGTTACTGGTAGTGGAATATTCTTTCAAATAAGGAAGAACTGAGGAAGAACAGATCTTAGTGCTGCCATCAGGCTCTTTGTTTCTAATCCCCATTTTAAACCAGATAAAACTAAAAAAATTTAAATAACTTCATCTATCTCCATGAAAGAATCTGGTAAACACCAGTGTATTATATTAGTCAATAGAAACAAAGATGCTGTACTTTTACATCAAAATATTAAGGAGGTAATATACAAATAAGGAGACATAATATTTGGGTTACCTCTTCTGCCACCAACTTTGTATGTGTCATTTCCCTCTCTGTAAAGACAGTTAAAGATCACACATGTTTCTTTGGTTTTTTTCAAAGTATACTATAAGATCTCAGAAGAAATATTCAGTTCATGATGTACATGTGAACTACATGTGCCAATTCTGTGTTCAGTTGTGAGTCCTGTTGCAGTAGAGATGAATTAAATAGCAAGAATTTCAATCAGATTAGGCTTATAAATGCCACAGAAATCTTTGTTAACCATTTGAGTTTTTCTCCTGTGCATAGGATCCCACTGGCTATCCCCAAAGCTCAAAACCAAGCTGGATGCTGTTAATAACACTATGACATCAGGACAGGAGGTACTGTATGCAGGTTTGCCACTTATAATCAAATCACCATTTCCTCTATCAGTTTGGTTGCATTATTAAGTGACACTTAAAAGTAATTTTGATGATTAAATGAGATGTTCTTCACAACAAGCACGTAATTTTCTTTTTTCCATGAAGCTTTCAAATCAAGACATAACATTCTGCACTTGGCATGTCTGTGCCAGGTGTAAGAAAATTGCCTGGAGTTTTGTTTCCTTCTTTACCTGCTCAGAAGATGTTTCCATCATTTGTAGTATGTGTTTCTCTGTGGTTTTATTTCCTAGGGAGGAATTATTTTGCTCCCAGAGGCAATTCTAACAATAACTGAATAATTAATTTTGCAATTCAGACCAGAAGAAAATGAAGGTGAATATGCTGTGAAAGTTGGTGATATTGGTTCCTTTTGGAGTTATCAACCATCAGGTGGTATCTACATTTTAAGAAATTTATTCTAAAAGCCTTATGTGAGCAAACATTAGCATTATTCTTATCACTCAGATCTCAGATGTTTCTCACACTAAATTAAATGCCATTCAGTGTAAGAAAAGTCTATCTTGTTACCCCTTTTGTTCAATCTGATTGAAGATCTTAGGAAAACAAAAGAGACAATTGATATTATGCCACCTCTAATAAATCTTTATATTAGTAATTTTAATTAAACACGAAATATATGGTCTCTTAACCTTCTTAATAACAGGCATGTGTGAGAAATAGCAGCAACTCAGACTCTGAAGGACATTTCAAGCACAAATTTATTTGTTTTCCTCTGATGCAAGAGAGCTGAATTTTACCTCTGCAAATAAACAGCTGTAGCTGCTACAATGATCAATTCTCTTTATTAATTTGACAGGTAAGATTTAATCATAGAAGGAAGGAAACCAGACTTGTATTTTATTAGCAGAGAACAGAGAACAGCTTCATCTGTGTCCATTTTATAATATTTGAGCACTGTATTCTGTGTTTTATATGGTTTTATTTTGTTCTTTGCTGGAAAGGCTGGGATTTCTGGTTTTATAAAAAGTTATTTCAAATTCTCAATTCAAATTCCTACTAAGGAGCCTCACACTGGAACACATGGAGGAAAATTCTGGCCTTGTTTGCCCTAGCAGGAGTTTGACTTTGATGACATTTGTCACCCCTTTTCTCGATGTCTGGCACAGCAGTCCCATCTTACAGGAGCATTTACAAAGGCAGTTTGATCATGACAGCAGAACTGACTCCCAGTACCTGCAGCAGGTGGCCAGGGAGTTTCCAGCCCATCAGCTCCTGCAGGCTCCGGGGCAGATGGGTGAGATGCTCCCGTGTGGGTCTGTGCTCACTCTGCAGGCTGGCTGAGCAAAGGGACCGGCAGGCTGGGAGTGGAGCAGTCCGAGCCCAGTACAGCCACGGGGTAAAACTCCAGCTTTACCAAGTGAAAGGCTTACACAAACTGCAGCACTGCAGCCAGCATGAGTAACAAGTGAAAAAATGTATGTCATGCTGTAAATACATAGAATTTGATGAATTTAAGGAAAGAAGTGATGTATTCAATTTATCAGTGAGATTTTGCTTTTACATCACATAATCTTGAATTATGCATTAGTTTGAATATTTTCACTCCTATTTATACATTTCAATTACAATATGTTTGTATTTCTGTTGCCTACTCAGCCTTTGTTGCTTTTTGCCTTAAAGTCTATTTAATTTTATTTTTAGTAATGTAATTCAACATAAGCTTTTGGAATACTCAAAAAATTATGGAGGGAATTTCTAAAATGATGAGTACTGTCATACTCATCAAATAAAATTTCTATCAATTCTAAGTGCTTTATTATGTCTGTGTCTTCAGAACTGACTAGTCAATATCTGATTTCATCAGTTCTTTTAAAAATTAGAGAAACATATACATATTAAAAATTCTGTTCTGTTGGCTGAAAACATAGTATTATTGTTCAAATGTCTGCAGCAGTCTGTTACTTGATTGTTCTTTTTGTAGCTCAATTTCAATTTTAGATTATGTTTAAAATTATCTGCTGTATTCTTGGTATCAACTGCCAAGCACATGATATTCTGGAAAGCTGAAACTGCTAAACTGCTTTTACATACTTTTTTCCTAAATGTTATACCTAATTTTAGCAATGTTAACATTGTCATCTTGCAATTATATAGGGGCATATACATCATGACCTGCAAATAATGTATCAGCAAAGGGTTTTCCCTCCTACAGGCTTCTATTCCAAATGCTTCATGAAATCAGAAGGTATGTAAAAGTTATTCTAAGCCACTAGCCCACCTACAGCATGTCACTGTGGATTGCTGAAAAGTACTATTTAAAAAATGAATTTAAGATGGTGAAGAAGATAGGAGCTGTTACATTTGTTGTGACGGAATTTGTAAGATGTTCGCTTTTATGTGTCAGTTAAAAGCAAAAGAAATCAAGAATGTCATATTTCAATCCACAGCTTCCCCAAAGTAGTTTCATGAGTTATTACGTTGCCAGCTGCCAGATGGTCAGTGACTTATCTGAGGGCTCAGATAATTTATCGACAATAGCATTCATTCATTTCCATCAAATTTTTATTTAGGAACAACGTGTGTTTTTTCTGTCTTACTCTTTTCCTGTGGAGTGAGTGAGGAAATGAAGAAATTAGAGATGTCCTTCTTGCTTTGCCCTGTCCTCAGGCAAAGGGGTAGATTGAGCTGATTCTTGGGGGTAGTTTGAGCTTCTTCTGGATGACACCGCAGGATTCCTTAAATGCACAATGGCTCTCCAGTTTTGAGTCATTAGGAGATGTCCAGCTGAGAGTATGGAAGAGACTTGAGCTGGGCCAGCTGGTAAATTCAACAGCACATCATTCAGTGTGTATTGACAAGATCCCACATTTTCAGTTCAATAAGGAAAACATTATTATTTGCAAGGACTGTCACAGTGTCCAGGTGATCATGTGAAGGATGGAGGGGACAAAGAGGCTTTATCTGACAACGGACCTTATTTTTCTCTTCTGCCAACTTCCCCCTTTTTTTCCCCTAATGTCAGAGCTCTTGTTGTTGAAAGTGTTTGTTTTAACTCCTAAGTATAGGACCAACACTATTCTACAGATGCCAGAGGTGTGACACAATGGTGTAGTAAAAGATGGCAGTTTGGAAATTTTACATAGATGAGATTTGAAATCCTGGACTAGGGATAAGCTTTGAAGACTTGTGTACAGCTGTGACAGAATTGGCAAAACTCCTTAATTTTAATTGCTTCGGAGTTTACTCACAAGTTCTTTTTTAAAAATCCCACTCTACAGTAATAAATGAGTGAAGTACTCTAGCTGAATACCCTGAGGTATTGTATTCCTTTAACTGGAGGGTTTGAAACAGAAATAGGAATTATTTTCACAATGCTCTGAGGCAAGTCCAGCCTGCAGAAAGTGTAATTTCATGATACCCTACATAGTTTTTCTCTCTCTCTGCAATGTCCTTGTTGCCTGAATAACTTGCCCAGCTGTACTGCACTCACATGATCTTCTTGCTGGAACTTGGGAGGTGATGTACCAGGAAGGCAAACGTAGCTTTTGGTAATGGTCTTTAAATTGCTGACAGTTTTTATTAACTGCTTGCTTTAGGATTCCACTGGGTAAATAATAAATCTTTTTCTCATTAAGAGGAGGAAGAGGGGAAAAAAAAGAAAACACTAAAATGGTATTATCAGGATTTAAAAAAAAAAAAGCAGATAACAAAATAAAAAGGAAGACTGAATAGTCAAGGGATAAGAGATAAGCTACATTAATGAGGAAGGTGAACCTGATTGATTTAGAGCCATTATTTAGAGCTGGGGAGGAAGGGAAATTAGAAATAGACCCTATTTTTATATCATTGCATAATAACCTCAATGAACAAAGTGATGCACTGGAAGTTACTTAGGAAATCTAAGAATTTGAGGCACTTCAAGCTCTTAAAGCCTAGCAAAGGCATTTCAGAGCATGCTATCTTCCTGTTAAGGCAGAACCTGTCTTTTGTTATGCACTACTTTGGACTTGAGATTAAGATTTGACTCTAGGTCCCGAGTACTAATGGAACATGGAAAAAAATAGAGAACTGAAAAAGTTACTGCAACATTCACTGGGGTTCCATAACTCTAATAAATTGTGTGTCTGCATGGGATGTACTGTCTGTCACAGGAAAAATGGGATATTTTAAAGTGTAAATCCATATTAATGGAGATAACATCGTCTGGTAGTCTATTAATCTGTTCAAATCAATAGGAGCTAGACAACAGACTGGGTTTTGGTGCCTATGTGTTGCCTTCAGTCACCAGCAAGTCAATAGCAGAGAATGCAGTTGAGATCAGGCTCCTTGAGGAATAAACTGATATCCTGACTGTCAGCCCCTTCCTCGGAATTCTAAACAGTGAGACTGGAGGGAAGCAGCATGGAAGAGAGATGCTACACACTGTTAGAACAAAGAAAACCTCTACATATTCAAGCGTGGTGGTTTTTTTTATTTTAGAGCCTGTTACTTGCTTCAGTGGGGTTGCAATTCCCTGGGATTCCTGTTGGCCTTGCACATGTGGCAGCAAGGGTAAGAAACCTGCTTATGCTCTAGAAAATTAAATCCTTCCTTAGCACAATCGAGAACCGAATAGAAAGTGGAACAGTTGAATTTGATGAGCTCCATTGAATATTTCATATCTTGAATACAAGTAACCAGAAGAAGAATCCTGCAACCTTGACCTTAATAGAAAAAGATCAGAGGGAAAAATGAGCTGACTCTAAAATTATTTTTCTAAGGGCAGGGGGCATAAATGGAAATTTTAGGGTGTTCCATAGCAATATCACATCCTGTGTGACAGTATTGTGCCTAAGGTTAACAGGCACATACCATTCTTTAGATATGTGATTTGTGGGACACACTGATAATGCTGATCTGTCTATCATATAAAAGGGAATAATATTAAAATTAAGTTATTCAAATGAATGAAGAAAAATAAGTTTAAAAAAAAAAATCAGCTCAGAATTATATATTAATGTACCATTCTCCTTAATTTGTATTCTACTACTGATCTTAGAAAAGCACTCTGCCAGTTTGGGGTATTTAGTGTAATATTTAATTTAAAGCTGTGATTGAATTCTGGAAAATCTAACAAGCATTTAGCTTCATTTATTAATATCTAAAGATGCAGTATTCATCATCAGTGATTTTGATTAATGTTCCCCTTCAGCAACAATACACAACAGTGAGGTGACCTTGATGAGAGAACACTCTGTGCTATTAAATAATAGACATCCAAAAGATTATTTTGATTCCTGTGTCTGCCTGATTCATTCATTCCTTTGGCAAAAGTTGTTCTTGGTAGAATAAAGCCATGCATGCAATGAGACAATTCTTTAAATTTTAATTCATTTTTCTTTAACTTTTAAAGTGAAGTTTAGCTTCCTTTGGGGGCCATCATCACTAGATATTAAAGGTCACTTGCAGATGAATTGGTTTTTTTCCAGTAACTGTCTTATGCTTTGGAATTTTTCTTGTATTTTCCAGATAATTCTCATAATACATAACCATAAACTTAAAATTATTAATTAAATACTACATATTTATAAGACAAGTTGCATAAGTGCTCCTCTAGGATAATTTGGATATAATTATTCACTGAACTTAATGAAAAGACTTGGGGGAAAAATATTTTTACCTGCCATTTAGCATAGAAACAATCTAAAGGTAGGGAAAAGTTCAACAAAACTGAGAAACAAGAAATATATTTTTATGAATATGGATTTGATTTAATAAATAATGTTTAATAATACAGAACTTTAAGGAGGGGTAAATGATTAAGTATTATGAGAAGAAAATATTTTTTCTTGAAAATTTATACTTCAATATTCTACAGTTTCAATGCTGGGTCAGTTCCAGTCATGAATAGTATGGGATAAGTCAAGTTTAGTCATGATTGCTGTGATAGTCACATGGAAGAGAGAAATCTTATTCTGGACACAAATACATTGGGCATAACTTTTGTTCTTTGAGTGGACTCTTCTGCATCTGAGTCCTTTGAAAGGCCTGCAATAACAATACCACAAATGTGTTACCCCCTCCTTCTTGTTGAATTATAAGGTCAACATGAGATAAATATGAGCTGGTTTTGCTTCTAAGCTCCTGAAAAGTACCTTTCATTAGTGTCACTTGTGCAGTTAGCTGCACATCAGTCCTTGAATCTGCTGGTGGCTCAAGTGATCGTGCACCACGTGAGGGAAAGTGCTTTGGAAAGTGCACTAAATGTATATTTTTGTTCAGACTCCTAAATACCTTTGAAATCCAGCCTCTGGTCTTCTGCAACAAAACTAATCCTCGTAGAGCTTTGGTTTATAGGAATACTTGTGGGAAAGCCAGAGACTCTCTCCTAAGGAGTAGTTTGTCAGATGGTCACACCTGCAGATGGTTGCTTGTGTCCTCAATGAAAGTGAACTCAGGTGTGGGCATTTTGGTGAACTACCAGAGTCTGTAAAAGACTGGTACCAGAGCAAAAGGGTTGACGATATGTGAAAAAATGTTTGAATACTCTTTCAAATATCTCTTAATTCTGTTTTCTCTACTGTTTGTAATATACTGTGACTTCTTTTGCTCCTGCAACTTCATATGGAGGCATTCAGAGTATATCCAAACACCCAGTGTTCCTCAGCCTTGGGAGATAGAGGCTGTTCAGGTCAGGCTGCTCTTTTACGACAAGTCTTTGCTCAGGAATGAATGTCCACTTGGGTAATAGTGGATAACAACTTCCTCTGAAATTATTTAAAATTTTTTTCTCTTTAAACTTGTGACTAAAAAGCTTAAGACCAAAGCAGCTAAACTTTAGCATCAAGATAGTAAATGAAAGAATGCTTAGAAAGCAAAATCATCTTGAAGAATTCCTTATCCTGAGGTTGAAAACAGAATTGCCAAATATTTTTGCTAACGAGAAGGGAAATAGAAAAATATCATAGAAACCAATGCAAATTAGGCTTGTGAAGTTACTTCAGGAATTTAACAGCACAATTTCTTAGGCACACAGTTTGTGTGATTGGGAGTGGGGCTGGCCCAGCCTCACCCCCAATGGGCACAGCTGTGAGCAGCAGGTGAGCAGCACTGACAGCAATGAGCCATGGAGTGCCCAGGGGCACTGACCAACCACCAAAGGGAGCAGAGGGCACACAGGGGCAGTGCACCAACATGAGGGGATAAAAGGCTGGGTAAAGAACAAGAAAGGGCAACTGTTTGCAGTCTTCTGAATTGGCATGATGTTACTCTGTGTGGAAAATGCTTGAAGCCTTCTGAAATTGTATGGTGATGCTCTGTGGATTGTGGCCATCTCAACTGCGGCACAATTCAACACAAAGTAAGCAAAATTTTACTTCTGACTTTTACACGTGATTCATTTTCCATGGTTGGTTTGAAATATCCTTTTTTCTGGCTATAAGAATTGTGATTTCTAGTCTTATCAACCTTTGCAGGTTTGGTGAAATGCATTATATTGTAAATTCTTTTACTTCTACTTAAAAAAATTACAGAAAAACAATCAAGTTTTAGCTGCAGATTTAAGAATCCTTTGAACTCTAATGTCTGTAAGCAGTCTAACACTGGTGCTGTGTCTGTTATGCTGACTACCCTGAAGCCACCCAAATTTATGAATGTTGAAGTCAATCTGTAATTTTGCTGTCACTCTTAATGTAAACACCATGGGCGAGATTTCCTTTTAAACCAACACCCTTCCTGCTCCTGTTCCTATAATTGCACTCCCTTTCAATATGTCTTATTTGAGTGTAGGTATCTCACTAAGACATGCTTGGAGTCCAGCCTTTTCACTGCCACAAGCTCTGAAGTTGGATGTTTGAAGGACATGTATGAGCTTTTTCTCTGTCATAACTTACATACTTAGAAAACTTAAATAATTTTCTGTACAGCACAAACTAACCATCTTTTAAAAGAAAATCTGAGAAAAAAGCAAACTTAGAAAATATATCTTCTGATGAGTAGATAATTCTTGAGTTTTGTAAACAATGTAGATTTGGAAACCACAGTTATTGGAAACTTGGTTCCCATATAATGCTAATCATGGCTGTATTCAAAATTTGTAGAACTGCACCTGTTTTCCTTTTTGACTGCTTTCTGCCCATGGTTTTGGTATCACTCTTAATTTCTTTCTCTGGATCTATATGATCCTTTCTGGACTCTGCAGTAGGGTTTGTGTCTCCGAGTTGCACAGTGTCATGGAATTACACTTTCTAAAGCTTTGTGCTGCTGTCAGAGTTAACTTTAGGGTGAGGGAAATTCAAAATAATACAGGCAAGGTCAGCAAATTCCTACTGATCCATCACTGCTGTCTAAGGATAGTAGTGGCTGAGGCAGATGCAACTCAGCTGCATTGATCTGATCCCATTCCTCTCCTTTAGGTTTATAAAGGATTATGTTTTGCTACTAGAACACCTAACATTCCTTTTTGCAAACTATCTCGGTGTCTGAAGTCTGTATTCATGTTTAAGAGTGAGATCAGCATTTTGCAACATAATTGAAATAGGCTTGCTCTAAGATTGTAACAAAAGGGATTGCTGGAAGATTTCAAGATTTTGTGTGGTTTTAATTAGTCTTTGTCTTTTCATATTTTTTCCTAATGGGATTGAATTGTTCATAAGAATTTCTTGAAGTATTAATGGTTTGTATTTTATTTTAGCTTAACTTGACAATTGAATTTACCAACACTGTTTTTAGAGGAAGAAAAAAAAACTCTTAGAGTGTAATAATATTTTTCAAGGAACTAATTGTTCTAGAAGACTTTAATGAAAACTGGTTCTTGAGTTCTCATCTAATTTGACTAATGAAACCTTTCTACCGAATGCTGAGGTTGTCATATGGGATTTCTTTTTCAAGGAATGTGAAATCACTAAATATGAGTATATGTTAATATCCTCTGCAAATATCTCTTTGGGTGAACAGAATTGGAAGGTTTTTTTTTTTGAAAGCTTGGCCTGCCACTGCCATTCCCATTTAATTTGCAATGTGTGTCCCTTTGGCCATGTCCCTTCACTTCTACTTGAAAATAAACACTTCACAGAATAATCAGACAATTATTTCTTGTAGATGCTTAGGTTTACTATTTCTCATGTACGTGCCTGCTTATCTTATATAGGTGTTAAGTAGCTTGTACACACATCCAAAGAATAAATGTTGATACTGTGAATGTTCACACAGGGACTGATGATGCATTTTACATCACTGTTTACTGTAAAAGGACAGCATAAAATATTTAATGTCACAAAAGGTCAAGTGAATGCCTTAGATTTTTTTCAGAAGTTGGGTGATCTGGCTTGGAATCAGTGTCATTCAGTAATAATTAAAGAGCATGGAAAAATGAAGTCTCTTGGTAAGAAGCAACTTGTCTCATAGTCAGCATAAGTAAGCATCCCTTTAGTAAAGGAATGTTAGAGAAAAATTTCTATTTATTTCTGGTTTTCCAGATACTAAAAATGCATTATGCTGTTTGACATTGTCATCTTTTCTTGACCTTTGATCTGCTGGCACTCATTTCCTCAACATCTTTTCACATTTCCCAAAACTTTTGCTATTTTATTTTCTAGCTTCATGCCAGATTTATGGAGGTTCTTATTTACAAGCACAGATGTTTCAACCCACCTCTAGAATGACAGTGTGACATGATTCCACCTGTTCAATGGAAAATCATGACATGTTTTTCTGACTTGTCCTCACACACAACTCTATCTCCTCTTTAGACAAAAACATACATGTTTTCCTTTTGCTGTCTCCTTTCTCAAAGACAGCAGCTCTTTGATTTGTATCGTGTGCATCACTGTTTTGCTCAGGCTTTTATCGAGGCATTTGCATCTAGGTTGTTATGATTATCATGAACCAAGATCTGTTTGATAGGCTTTCTTATCTCTGCAATCAGTAAGGCTTTTCTCCAGTCTCTTCTTCTGGCCTCTAGTTACTTTAATTTACATTACTGTTGGCCTAAAACACTTAATGAGCTTATGCAGAATACCACTGTGAAAAGTAATTTGCCTCACAAATGCTTTTCCTTACCCTGTAACTTTATCGATGTGCCTTTCCTTACCTCTCACATCAAACACAATCTTAGCTCTATTTTTATTTTACAGTCAACTTGTCCATAAGCAGTCAGTCAGAGCCAAGAGATCAGTCATCACATCCTGCACGTGTGATGTCAGCCTCTAATCGACATGTTCAAGCGAAGAAATGCTCTAGTGATTATTGGGTGTGATGATATTTGCACAAGTACTTCAGGCAGACCTTTCTGGGGATCTCATGCCTCTAAGTTCAGATTTTTGTTTGCATGATTTTTCAAATTTTTTCATAGAATGGTCATGACAGACTTATCTGTCATATATCCATTTTTAAATTTTACCAGATCAGATCTGAGGTACGAAAACTCTTGTAGCGTAAACTGTCATGGCTAAATATTCTGAATTTACTTCAGAAAATGGTTAACAGGTATAGTTTTCTAAAACACTGTGGGTACTGATGAACTTGCAGTGTAATATTATCTCATTGTTAGTTTGTCTTCCAGCATTTCACACTCAAACTCCCTGAAATATGATGCATAGTTATGTTAACATTTTTTTTATTAAATTTCAGAAGATTGTTTGTAACCATCTCCACCTTTTCTCTTTGAGACAAGAATTGTGTTAATATTTCCAGTTAGCTGCTAAACTGTTTTAAGCTAAACCACTGTGGAGGTTCTCAGGATACCATATTTTATCTTTTTTTTTCAAAAGCCTTTAATTGTTGAGAGGCAGCAGTGGATCACTGTCCTCTTCTTCTGGAGGGTTTTTGGTAAATCAAAGCACTGCTGTGCAAATGTCCCTCTGACTGGAGCTTTTATTCCATAGTACTTGACAATGGCACCACATAAACTTTTTACCAACAGAGTCACGGCCCTGATGGCAGAAATGACTGGGCTGTTCTTTAATCTTGACTCACAGCATACAATGTCTCATTAGATTTCTCTTTGTGAAGTGTTTAATTAATGACAACAGTGTCTCAGAAAAATATCAAGTATAAAATTACTCTGGGTTTCCGGAAGAACAGTAAAAAAAAATATAACAGTCAAGGACAAATTTAGCACTTAGGTAATTCCTTTGTCTCATAACTTGTCATATAAGAAATGATGTTCAGACTACTGAATTATATTAATATGTATGTCTAGTATATTTGGTGTTTTTAAAATGAATGAGAGATTGGGAAGTTAAAATTAACATTGTTGGTGTTTACTCATATTAGGTAACAAAACCTTTTGGCGCAACTTCATTAAAATTTTGCTTTGAACCAACAGGAGTAAATTAACTTACTAGGAGGGTTAGAGTTTAAATCATTCTTTGTCTTGTTAGCCTAATAGTTGTTGCCCTTTGGAAAGGATTTAGTTTTATTGTTTTTCAAATTTTGGTATGTGTTCTGCAGGGTTGTTTATAGGTATTTGAGAGAAATTATGAAAACTCTTGCCTTTGAAATTAGACCTTCAGTAATTGCAGACTTTGTTTTTTACCAATTCCTTGAGGTAAATGTCACTTTCTCTTTAGTCTGTAGATGATGAAGAAATATGTTTAAAATAGCTTTTAAAATGGTGTGAATACAGGAAAAAAAAATCCCACAACTTTCTTACTATATACCCATATGTCCATCAGAAAAAAGAACAATATAGTCAGAGATTGGGAGAAATTGTTGACAAAAATTTTGCCCTCTGTCACATTCCTTTTTGAATTAAAGCATTGAAATTTGTGAGCTCTGTGGAGGTTTTGTGTAATACAGCAGATGGCAGGAGCTGAAGAGGGTGAAAGCTGCTGAGAGTCACTTGATTTAATTTTTCCTTCCCTAGCTTAGCCTATAGATCTTTCCCAGTAACTGTGTAAGAAATCATTTTGAGGTGATGTGGAAGGGCTGCTGGCAAGAATACAGGACAGTAGACCTTTCTGCATTGTTCAGAGAAGGATTTTATGTATCCTAAGGTGATATTGTACAATGTCTAAGCCAATAACTTCTGAGAAGAAAATGTCTAGAGCATGTAGCTTTAGGTGTTTGTCCATTCATTAGGTGGCAGTTCTTTCTTTATCAGATTATACTTTTACAATTAAGAAGAAAAAAGAATAATACTAGAAATCTTTTCTGTAGAATTATAAGAAAGCTTGTGCAAATGTATCAGATATTAGCAATGGGAACTCCTCACATTAAGGCTGCTGAACTGCTAAATCAAATTTAACTCTCAGTTTTCCCCACTTATGCAACATTCTGCTAATCTAGCTGAAGTCATTGTTTCAGTATTTATGATGTGGAAAGAGAATCCTGATCCTAAGACTGAAATTAAACTGTTTATTGCCTTAAAAATTTTATATGGACTTGGATATACTATCAGGGTTTAATAAAAAAGAAAAAAAAAAGAAGAAAAAGAGGAAGAGAAAAAAGTATATAATGCTTTCCAGAACGGACAAATGTTTATTTCACTCTATTCTTCCTTGCTATTGATCCTTATTTTGGCAGACTTAAAATGTAGGCTT
>VYZP01016922.1:0-12523 GCA_013400635.1 Hypocryptadius cinnamomeus | reverse complement strand
AAATAAGATACTTTGAAAAAACAAGCACTAGCTGAAACATCCCCTTATTAAATATTTTCATCAGACAGAAAGGTTTATGACACACTGTATCCTACCTTTCTCCAAAAAGTACAATAATTGTTATTTTACTGAAGAAGCTAATGGTTCATTTCTGTCAAGTGGAGTTACATAAAAAGAATCACCATGTCATTGAATGTAAGCACAGCCAAAGCTGAAATTTTTATGAAAATTGCTGTTAAAATATTAAATCAAATTTACCTTTAAGTTCCCTTGCATTTAGAGATTTTCTAGATTGGACTCAGGAAGAGGCTTACACTGCTCTGATAATATATTTAATAGCATCTAAGCCTGTGATTTGACATGTACAAATCTCCTATCTCCCACCCTTTCTCCTTTGATTTACACACAGTTCTGCATCTGAAGCAACTTGCAGTAGGTGCTCAGCAGCTGAGTATTTTAGGGGAGGGAGTGTTTCCTTCTTCAAGAAGTGTCAGATTCTGTGTCAGTCAAATAAGTAGAAACACACACCCAGGGTAGCAGTACCCATTAACAATTTAAGTCTGCTGAAGTCAGTAGTGCTGAAATCATCAGTTTTGGAACTGAATGTTGTCTCACCAACCCATATGTAGAGATCCTATGTGCTGGGGTTAGTGTGTGCAGAAATCAGTTTGCACATTAGTTCATTGTCTTTGTGTGGTAGGAGCTGGATGAATTCCATTTCATCTCTCAGAGAGATTTCATCTCTTTCAACCTTTAGAATGTTGTCCATTGAGCTTTGTCAATTCAGTGCCTTCAAGGAGTACAACAGAGTTAGCAAATATACCAGAAATTGGACCACACAGTGCCATAGTATTTGTTGCAATACTAGAATGTCTTGCTACTTTTCTGTGAAGATTTATTTTCACTTTTGTCGTGCAAAGGGTGTGCTTTATGAGTGACTGTTTCTGTATTTAATGATTTAGCATTTATCTATGTTTTCAGAATATATACACATATTTGTAGAATAGATATCTATAGAATAGATCTGTGATGCTGCTTTAAGGCTGATATGTTGTGGGAGTGTCTGAAGGTGTGCATGAGCCCTGAAACACAAAAATGTTAGCACTGGGTTTTGCTTTTTACTGGCCAGTCTGCTGTCTTCAGGTAATGTTAGTGAAAGCTGTATGGTTGAAGTCATACTTCTTGCAGTGTATTTTGTATTTTAAACCTCAGTGTGACCCTTCCTACTGGGTGATGATCAGTTTGGATGATACTAGATAAACCAGAATCCCATCCAGGCCAAATACTGCAAGAGCTCCTCCTAATGGAGCTAACAGAAAGAGGAAAAAAAAAAAAAAAAAACAGAGGGGGAGGGGGGGGGCGGGTNAAAAAAAAAAAACAACAGAGGGGGAGAGGGGGGGCTGTATGAAGTTGGTGGGGACAGAGGGGAGAAAAAAAAAGGAGGGAGGAAAAAGAAATGTTGGAAAAGTAATACGGGAAAAATTTCCTGCGTTTGCTGCTCTGTGTCTCCTAATGTGAATGGTTTCACCATGTCACTGAAAGGCTTTGGTACACCCTTGTGTGAGACAATCACGTGTGGGATGTTTCAGAGCCAAGTACACATTTTTTCTGCAGGTTATTTTACAGTGAAATCCATACTTACATACTGGAAAAAACTGTTCTAATACTCTTCAGGTGTGTGCCAAAGCTGGTGCATTTTTCTTTTGAGGGAGTGTCTCTGGAAACACTCAGTGCCATACTAAGCTGCTCACAAATGCATCCTCTCTCTGCCTGCATTAGCATGCAGGAACTTGTGTGCAAAGCTGCTCTTTTTGCAAAGTCAAATCTGTATGCAGGGAGCATTTACACAATGAAAAGATGGCCGGACTAAATCGAATATTTGGCTTATAATAAAGACTTCTAGATTCCAGTCATATAGATCCCGGGGTTTTTTCACTTCAGCTGAATGTGTGTCTCTACTCACTGGTCTGGGTAAGGAGGACAAAACAGAATCTTAATTTAAGATGACAAAATGTTCTCCACAAACATGGAGAACGTGCTTTAATTCAAGCTGTCACCAGTAAAAGAATGGGCTGGCTGGGTACAACAGCCTGGAGCAGGTTGATAGGGAGAGACTGTTGGGCTTCTCTTCTATTTCTTTGTTTTATTTATTTTTAACATAGAGCAGAGTCACCTTGAAACAAATTTGAAATAATCACGTCTTGTTAAAATAAATAGTTATTGTAATCTGATGAATTATGATTAAGTAATTTCTACAAGCTGTGACTAAAGACTCATATTTTGTACAAAAGTGTGGTAAGTTTTAGGGCCATTTGAATCACTGGGACTACATTTGGCAAAGAAACAGATGGCAGTTATGGCAAAGGCAGTTTTCTATCACAATGTTACTGCTGGGCACTTCAATCACAGGTGTAAATAAAAGCTCCCTGGTGACTGCTGTTTCACATCCAGCTGTGATAATCTCTGAGGGGCTATTTAACAGATGGACACCATCACAAGCCTGCTCATACCTGATGTCTTTCTGCTGAAAGCTGTCAAAAGAACCGTGTATGGCTTTATATTGAGCTTCTCCAACCTTTGGAATCCTGTGATGTATATCATTATTTAGATAATCATTATCTAATTTGCATAGTGAGAGGAGTGCAAGGTAAAAAGCAGGTTTAACACAAGCCAAATCTGTTCACTAGCTTCTTCCATGAGTGTTTTTAGTTTCCTGGCCAAAATGTGTACATATGTTTGGTTCTTACATATTCCAGAAGGGTGGCTGTGATAAATAAAAATGGCATATGTTCCTAACGTCAGAGTTTGAAGACAGCTGGTGATTTTGAGCTAAATCACAGTAGGCCCAATTCTATTTTCAGTCTTCTTTGAAATCCAAAGCACTGACTGAGCTAGAGCAGTGTATGAGGATCTCTAATGGTCTAATATTTAAATAAATAAATTAGTGGACAAGGTGAGAAAGGGACTAAATCCAAACCAGGCAGACTACAGCACTGCATTTGAATGTGGCTGCTCAGCAGCCATGCTTCTGTATCTCTGAGAAGTGGTGGTAAAACATTCTCCACAATCTGAGTCAGAAATTACTTAAAGGGTAGTCACGAAGTATCATTTTTCTGGCATTGAACAGGGGTGTATTACAACTAATATGCATTTCCTGAATGTTTATTCATACAAAATTTTAGGTCTTACAACTTGTTAGATCTCATACCTGCAGACTATAAAGAGAAAGGCTCTTCATTCTTCGATCTCCATTCATGAAGAGAGTGTCTTAGAGTAGAATTCATTTATCTAATTACCTCAGCTTGAAAAAAATATAATCTTCCTCTTTAGTAATTTTAGGAGAAGGCCACTTCCAACAGTCAGGGTACATTTGTGTCATTCTGTTTACACAGTCAATATGTTCAAGGTATCTAAGTGATGAACTTAAATATTTACCTTTATTCAGGATAATTATGGTGCATAAATCATTCACTAAATAATTTTAAATGAGCAAATTTACATAGCTTAGAAGTCAGTTCAACTAATTAGTCTGTTAAAATAATTTAAAAGAATGAATTAAACTAATGTTTGCTACAATTAACTTGTCCAATTCTAGTATGAAAAGGGTCACTTAAATTCTAGAATGATGCAGTAGATGACTTATTTTGATTTCTAAACTAATCATATATAGTAGGACCTACTAATTACATACTTCCATCAATACTTAATTACTGTGTGCCTCTCACTTGCCAATTCATCCTATGAACTTGGTATCTTCTACTGAGCAGCATGAAAAGTCAGGGGTATTATTTTATGATTTCCTGTTAGGACCATTTACTTTATGCTATTCTGTTCTCTTTTTGGGCAAAGGACCTTTCTCTACTCTGCTCTTGTCACTTGTTTGTGTCTTTGTTCTCCTTTTGTCATGTTCCTCTTCCTCAAATATTAATTATATCTCCCCATTTTCAAAGCACTTGTACAACCGATTCTTAGACCCTTGCAGCATAATTTTGGGGGAAAGTGTTTGATTTTCTGCAAATGTCACTCCAGACTTTGCATTAAGAACTGCATAATCAAGAGAAAAGAGTTGATGACTGTTCCAGCAGCAGCTATCATTCTGGAAGTAAGATAAGATCCTTTCCAGTACACCCTGTAGGTGATGGTGTCTTTTCTCAAATGTGTCCTCATTGCAGAGGAACTGGCTTTAGGCTTTTCTGTTCTTTAAGGAATAGAATTCCACTGGAAAGGAGCTGAGACAAGCAAAATCTTTCAATTCCCACAAGCAGTGTCAAGACAAGGTGTGCTGCATAATAACTTCCTGCATGACAATAAACAACATTTAATGTCTAAAAGTCACTGCTGTGCCATTTTATAAATAGTGGTCTGAATCAGGCTGCTCGTTGTCTCAGTTTTCAATGCAGTAGAAATGAAGGTTCAAATTTTGACTCAGAGGATCTTTGCCAAAGGATTCTGTGCAGTGTGGTTTCTACCAAATGCCTTCTTTTCTGCATTTAATTTAGTAGAAATGTCTGCAATAATTAATTGAGGTGGGCTTGGTTTATAAAGGGTAGTGCAATTACAATGGTTTAGACATATGAACAAAGATCAAATTATCTGATTGATTCTCAAAAAGGCATAAGCTGATTAATGCAATTGCAAGTTTAATTGCTATAAAAACACTTTTATTTAAAATGTGTGCCATTAACTTGACTAAACCAGTGAGCCTTTTAAAGACTCCAGGTCTATGTTAACAACTCTTTTCATGAGTCTGCAGTTTACCATATACTCATATCATATACATTAATTTGCACTCTTTCATAACATTTTTGTTCTACTTTCACTTTTGCAGATGACCCCTCCTCACACCCTGGCCCTGTTTAAAGAAGCCCTGCTTCACCCAAAATTATCTAAAAGTGAGGTGTACAGGACAGAGTTTTTACAGAATTGTCAGATGAATATTTTTTTCTCTATCCCTAGCAGAAAGTGCCAAAAATAGAGAATTAAAAGAATACCAGGTAGCTGCTGAAGTTGTTGCTTGAGACAGCCTGTCAGACTTCATGGTTTTGCTGCTGTTTTTTGTCCATAGTGAAAAAGGCAGCATAGTTTAAAGAGCAGTGAATGGTGATAAAGACACCACACACTGAATTCTCACTTGTCACTTGATATACTGAGACCTGTCCAGATATCTCAGTTTTCTGTTCATCTATTCAGACACACCCATTGCTCCTACTTATTTAGACGGTCTCAAGCTGGAACTCTTTAACTATGTGATTAGCTGGCAAGTAGTGTGTTATTCTGGTTTGCTTCGCTTTTTAGGAGTTAATTTATTCTCTAGATGTTTGTGGTGTGCTTTCATAAGCATGACATGTCCCCATATTTCCATAGACATATCTCAGTTATCCCACAGCAGAAAGTCTCAAGAACATTAAATTTTACAAGATTGCCTTGCTTTAGTGATAAAAGTGTCTGTGCTAAGATTCAGTTTGGGCAGAGTTCGAGTGGGAGTCCCTAGACTTTCTTTTGCAGTGAGAAACTTGGAATGTCCAAAAAGGTGTGTAGGCTTTGAAAGAGATTTATGAATACTGAACAGCTCTTTTGGAAACTGAGAGCTTGGAGTAAGTCATGGCACATCCTTTTTTGCCCACACCCTCCCTTGTGTCTCCTTTAAATGTCTTCGTCAGACTCACGCTGCTAACTCAGTGGTTTTCTTGGTTAAAGCTATTCTGTCAGTCTCCTCTTAGGTCCCCAGGGAAATTCTAACCCTTTAAAGGTAGGCCACATGTCTGTTCTTTTCTTTCCATAGCACACTTTGAGCTTTTGAGCTCACTGAACCTCTTTTCTGAGTCTCGAGAGCTCAAACCAGCACCAAGCTGAATTAAAGCCAGTCCCACACCCATCCCACAGCTTGGCTGGGAAGGAGATCGTGGTGTGCCAGTTTTCTCTAAACACAGCAGCAATTTGTAACTGAAGAACAAGTATGGCCTGCAAGATACAGACTCCTCAGTGCCATGCATGATGATTGGGGCCACTCCATACAAAAATTCTGTTTTGTTGTTGTACTTAAATGTTGGGAAAAATTTTCTCGAAATATCAATGCACACTTATTTTAAATAGAAGTGTTTTATAGCAATGAAACTTGAAGAAAAACTATGAATTGCAAAGCAAGATTATGCATTAAGTACAACTTTTATTAAAATATGAAATATAATTTTGGAATAAATTCTAATAATTTGTGACTTGATCCTGTTCTTGGGCATTCCCAACACTTCTGTGCAGCACCACTGCCAGGGAAAACCTGTTTCTGATCCCAGTTAGCAGCTCACATGTGATTTAGCAGATACTTCTGTTTGTAAAATAAATGCAGATATGATCAAATTATATCAATATACCCCTTCTCAGACTAGCTTCCTTAGTTTTAGAAACAACATGTTTACAAAAGAGCCAGGCATGCATACACAAAAGTATGTCTTGGAAATCTTTAGCAAGCTATAGCTAAATCTTTTGCAAGCTATAGCAATAGCTATTTCTGGAGTGTCACACTGTAAGATTCCTGATTTAATCTAGAGGGTTTGGAGAATGTGATCCAAAAAGAATGGTATTTTAGAAGCTCATCTATTCTTTTGCAAAAGTAAAAACTACCCCTTCCTGCCAAATTCTGCATTTTTGTAAGGTTCTGCTTCCATTTCACTAAGCTAAGGAAGGTGAGCCAGTCTTATTTTAAAAATTAACTTCAAGACTGCATTCAGCAAAAGAAACAGCTGTCTTTTCAGCCAGTTTCAGATACTTCAAAGGGGCAAATTAGTGCAGCAAGAGCAGTGACTTTGTCTGAAGGTGGTGTTAGTTCCTAGCCCATTAGCAGTGCAGGGGAGATGAGCTGTTGAGGCCAGCTCTGCAGCAGCCCGTGGGCAGGCACCCCACAGTCACGCTGGGCGTGGGAGCAGGTGCTGTGTCTGTGCAGAGCTCTGAAACAGTCATATGGAGGTGACTGTCACATCAGCTAAAACCCACAAAATCAGGATTAGTCACTGCTGGTTTTTTAGCACAGCTCACTCTTTTCTCAGTCCGTGAGACAACAGGTGTTTGTTGTTTGAGGCAAGCTATGCTCCTGCTGGATGCCAGAGAACAGAAAGTCCTAAGAATAATAATTTTTTACCATGAGCAACATGTCAACACTTCTCTAAATAGAGGAGCTCTAGTTCAGGTGTGTTCTGGCCTTCACCATGGCTTCCCAAAAGTGTAGAAAGAGCACAGGCACTCAAATGTGGAAATATCAGTGGACTGATCTAAAGGGATCCTAAAGGTGTGTTCAGGGTCACAAGCAGGCAGAAGCATTTGGCATTTGATTTGGCACTTCAGTGGGGTTAGAGACCTAATATTGAGATGGTAGAAATGCAGTCACTGTACCAAGATTTGTATCATGTCCTTTCATCACACACACCTATCATGTCAAAAATTTAGGATGAGAATATTAAAGTATACACCTGTCCCCAAAAAGTCTGATTTGTGACATAATGTAGGATGGTGCCAAATAGGGCTGTTGCTGGTTGCTTTTTCCTTCCAAATGGCAATAATTTCCCATTACAAGCTTAGGAAAGTATACATAAAAAGTAAAGGCTGGATTTCTTTTTTTAACACTAGCAGCTGGCTGCCATTTGTTTGAGTGCTTGACTTGTTTCTTTAAAAATGTGATTTATTTGGAGGAGATTTTTCTGTGGCACGTTGTTTCCCCTCAGGCTATCTCTGAGTCCATAGCACTGGAGATGGTGGTTAATGAAGACAGATGACGTTCCCAGCCCTCAGGCTACTGTTTTCATTTTTCAATACCAGCCTTTGCATCAAGGAGCGAGCAGCAGCAGAGACATTCTCTGCCAACAGCAGGGTCTTTGCTTTGTTTCCCAAGGTTCTTCCTTAATGGGAATATCAAAATTGTGTTTCTATAATTATATGTTGTAGAAACTTTAAGGAACAGTATTAGCTCTAAATGCAATGTTGAAAACAACCATGACCAGCCAAACTAAAGAGTGTTACTGTGCTATTTCCTCCATTCCTGTACCATTCCTATCATTATTTGATACAGAGTGATGGAGGAGAGACAGGAGTGAGAAAATGAGTTTTGTTTCTTTGAAATCAGTGAAACTATACAAATGGATTTTTTTTTCCCTCTTGTGTGAATGTTGGTAAAGTATTCTGTAATTTTTTGAGGGAGGCTGACAATATTTGTGTTTGCACAGAAAACATCATGAGGCTTTGGGTGTTAAGTGAATTGCTGGAGTGTGGCTTGTGGATTAATACCCATATTAATTTTCAGGATGTCAATACTGGTCACTTTACTAGGTCATTGGGGTCTCCCACACAGTATGTATACCATTATTTAGTACCTCAGCTGAGCTCAGAAGAAATGTGGTAGAATTTATTTTAAAATAACAAGAATAGTGGTTTTCTAAAAAATTACACAAACAGGCTGAAGTCGCTTGAGTTCTGCTTACTTTCTAACCTGACTGATTTAACCCCAGGTACTTATAGATGTTTCTCTTTCAATGGGGAAAATATAGAGAATTTATTTTAATAGATGTTCATATATATGCCTTTGCTTTCATGAGTGCATTTTTGTAAATACTTTGTAACTTTCATGTTAACATTGCAGTTTCTGCAATTTTTCTCATTTTAGGCTATTTACTAAAATATTCATGAAAAGCAAGCACAAAGTTGTCAGTTAATTAATTTAGAATATACATGTATATTCATTTATGTTCACGTGACAAAATTAAATTATATAATTGTTTTATACAATGCAGGGTTTACAAGATTAAGCCTGAAAGATGGAACTCTATATTCAAAAATAGTTATGCTTTCATTTTATTATGATTTTGTAACTTTCTATCAGCTTCTCATTTTCTGAGACTTTTGCTGTGTTCTAATTGCATATAATTAGTTTACTGCTATAAGTAGAACACTTCAAGAAAAAAAATCTTAAGATGGTTAAAGTCTCCCAGAGAATAATCATATTTGCTGCCTTGAATCTAAGCACTTCAAAGTTCAAAATTCAAAGGTATGAGCATCTTTGAAGAAGGACCATCTGAGCAAGTGGAGATCAGTCTACCTGTTCATACTTTCTTCCTAGTCCTATAGAGATACAGGAAATTCAGGGATAACATTACATATATGCATGTAATCATCTTTGAAGCTTGAAATCCTCTCAAAGTCAATGATATTTTGTAGCTGACTTCAATAGAATCGCAATTTGATCCACTTGATGAACTTCCTAGTTGAAAAAAGGTCCATGAAGTGGGGAAAGCCCACTCAATTCTCTGTTTGGGAGTAAAAGCACCTTGCAGTATTTTATACTAAAGAAGATGAATTATTTAAATAATAATTGAAGTACTAGATGAAACCCAGCATGGTTTGGAACCTTGGTTGCTTTGGTCTTTCTGCAATGATGAACTCTCTACATTTGCTCAAAATGACTGAAGCTGAAAAGGCATTTTGCTGGTAATGTTTGTGTGCTGCTGAATTCCATAGGATTGCCATGCTGGATCTCTTCTCTAGTACATAGTTGCTTAAGGAAACTGGTTAGGAACAAGAAGCTTCTTTCTGCTCTGTGTTTGTAATATCACAAGACAAAATCAGTTAAAATAAAAGATATATTTTGGAAAAGGTCACATCTGATTGGAGAATGGTAAAAGTAGCAAAAGCCACAGTCATCTTACAGGATTTTTCTCCACTCCTGAGAAATTTCAATTTAGCAAGGTTACCTACTCAATTAACTATTGGCAAACACATTTTTTAAATAATTCTTTTCTTCCTTTCTTTTATACCCCATCATCCCCCTCTCACATTTGGAGGATGGGGATGCACTTCACAGCTAAAATCAGGAAACCAGCAAGGCTTTTGTCATGTTGTCTAAGATCACTGGTATTTGGGATGGTTGTTTTAAATTGAGAAAATTATTTACAAATAAAATAATTGAAAAAACTTAGGTAAATTGTCCTTAAGTGGTGTGCATGAATAAACTTCCCATTTATAAGATGTACTGTAGTGCTTTTTTGGAAGTTCCTTATCCTTCTCTCAGACTGTTTCCCACCATTTTCCAGTTCATCTATCCCCATCATAGGTTAACTCTTCTCTCACTCTCTTCTGCCCATCAGAGAGAGTGGAGACAGTAATTGTGAGGTTCAACACGACCTTGCAAGCTGGTGTTCTTGAGCAAGCTGGAAAGGAGACAATGAGGTCCCTTCATTCTGAGTGAAGCTGACAATAAATCATGTTTTGAAAAGTTCCTTTCATGGAAGAATCAGAATCCAGATCTATTAATTCAAGAGATAAGGCTGAATAAGGTTTTTAAGTCAATGAAACTTCTCCTGCATTGGAATTTGCAGGGAACAGACAAGTATCAGCAGAGAGTAAAAAGCAGTTTGAAAAGGGTACCTGGTTGCTCACCTTTTTCTGATGGATTCTACTTCAGATTATTCTATTTTCCACATTAAGCTCCTGAAACTATGAGCATCAATTACTTCAGGGCTTTTGGACAGGGAAAGATCACAAGAGGTAGCCTTGAATATATCTAACCTTTTCCAAATTCACTAAATTAATTTTTATGATTTCCTCTTCTTTCCAAAGAATGGAAGTACAGAAATAATGTGTAACATTTCTTTGAGATCCAATGATTAAAAGAGACAGATATATTTAAGCCTATATATATACACACACACAGAGTGCTGTCCTAGAAATATGGCCAAGCTAATAGAGATATTCCAGTTCTTCATTTTCATTCCATTTGTCTCCTGTGGAGCTATTTGATACTCAAACAAGTTTCATGTATTGGTTGAGGTTTCTTTCTTTTGGTCATTGACCTCCACTCACTCAGCCTCAGACCTTTCAGTCTTCCACTCCTGAGCCTGCCATGGTTTTGTGAACCTTCTGTGAAACTTAATGTTCAGTGGGCACAGTGTTGGCTCCCAGGCCTTAGTGAATTGCACACTGAAGCACTGCATTTATTTCAACTCACTTACTCATGATAACTTTGTTCCATGACATGCAGCTAAGTAAAAGTGGAAGGAAAGCAATTCCTTCTGCAGAGAAAAAATAGTGGCTAGAACAAAAAGAGGTAAAAAAAAGGAAAAGGCAAAAAAGCCATATAAATCTAGGAGCATCTCCCAGAGAAGAGCAGGCCTTTCGTTATGATAAAAGGGAAGCTGAGGGTATTTCTTGGTAACACTTCCAACTCCTCACCTTTTCACAAAAATACGGCAGCCTGTGAGAAGAGGCTGGTGCTTTGTGTCCTCTTCCATCAAGTTGAGTTTCTCATTTTTCCTTATGGGCCAGGCCTTTTAAATCATTCAAGAGGGTGTAATTCCTTTCATTAAAAAAATCTCACTGAAAATTTCTGTGTATATTAGCAAAAACTTTTCTAAAAACCAGCAGCAGCAAAAAAATTCTATGCGTGCTTTCTGAACTTTCTTCTGTGAATAAAACCTTGTTTTGGCAAAAGCTTTTTGAGCACCCTTGTTTTAATTCAGTGAGTGAGATGTTGGAAGCTTTGCCTCAGCTGCATTTTCATTTGAAATCTATAAGCAGTCTCAAAGTTTTGCTTTTTTGACCTTGGGCTGACTTTGAGCTGAATGCTGTAGTAGTTGTTCATGTTTCAAATGAGGCACGAGTGCAAGTGTGCCCAAGCACAGAGTTCGTGCTCTGAGGGCTTTCAGGTGAGCACTCGTGACTCTGGGAGCAGCCTCTCACGGCTTCCTCTCATCTGCCACTGCATTTCAACAGTTTCCTCGGTCCCAGAAAGAAACATAAGCAATTAATCAAAATTTACACTGAGATGCTTGATGAAGAGATCAATAATTTGTCTGGTTGCCTTAAGTGACAAGTTCAAAATAAACAGGGACATGGTGACACTGTTTAGGCTTGAGCAGAATAGATGATGACAGATTATTTATGAATTGGATTGAAACAGCTTCTTTCCCTTGTCTGTCCCATTTTACAATGGAGCAAATGATAAGTTTTTTAGTTCTTATGACCATTACTGCAATGCAAGTTCCACTGAGTTTTATCTCAGGGGAAACTGCATATTTTTGCAGGGAATCATGGACTGTGACCCACAAGGATCATTGAAATCCAGCTACTGGCTCTTCACAGGAAAACCCCAAGAATCCCACCATGAGACTGAGAGCATTGCCAAGCATGGAAGCTGTATAAATTTTATAAAGTTGTGTTATCACTGCACTGGCACTCTTACACCATTTGTTACCCTAGATGAAGTTCTGTTTTGTTTTTAGTGAAACCATAAATGCAGGTGGCAAATGAAGGAAAAGCAAAGTTCACCAATACAGAATCACCTGAATTCTTTAGGTGAATGTTACAAAAGAGAAGTAAGCATTTCATTAGATTTAGATAGCTAGTAACACAATGTGTTAAATTTTACAAGAATGGGGGACTGTCTCTGAGAAGACGCTCTGGCTCATGGGTTGTGGTAGTTTATAAACTAATAGGGTAACATGGTAGGCAGAAAAAAAGTAATATATCATAATGTATTTTTCACACA